>NW_025902863.1:217976-230070 GCF_018835915.1 Vigna umbellata
GATAGCGCGGACGTTCACTATGCTGAACCACTGAACGTTTCAGCTGCCAATGTGTCAGCCACTTGAACGTCCCATCCTGGGAGGGCCGTGGACGTTCACTAGGCTGAACACTGAACGTTTCAACTGCCAATGTGTCAGCCACTTGAACGTCCGTCCTGGGAGGGCGCGGACGTTTATAATATTATAGACGTCCGTCCTGGAGAGCGCGGACGTTCACTAGGCTGAACACTGAACGTTTCACTGCCAATGTGTCAGCCATTTGAACGTCCGTCATGGAGGGCGCGACGTTTAGAATATTATAGACGTCCGTTCTGTGGAGGGCGCGGACGTTCACTAGGCTGAACACTGAACGTTTCAACTCCCCATCGTCTCACAGCCACTTGAACGTCCTCCTGGAGGCGCAGACGTTTATAATATTATAGACGTCCGTCCTGGGAGGGGCGGACGTCTATAACAGTATTAATATTGTAAACGCGAACCCGAGAGCAGTTAGCTCGTCGTCTTCTCCCGCAAACGCTGTCTGCTCCATTGATTTTCCAGTGCGTTTCTCTTTCCTTTTTTGGACCGTTTAAATTCTTCCAATCTGATTACATTGCTCTTGTGATGAAATACCTTTGATTTGAACCGATTAAAAATCGTTTTCGGTACTTTTTTTGCAGTCTCTTGCGTGTTCTTGGGCGGATTCTTTGACTGTTTTTGGGCTACGTTTTATGCCGTTCCCTCCTTGATTTCCCTCCCTTTGACTGTTTCTGGGCTACATTCTTAGGTCGTTCCGGCAGTGCACAAACGGACGTCAAACCCCCAGCCCCTACCACTAACAATACAGCCTACAGCCAAGTAGACGTCAAGGGTCGAGGTGCCGGACGTCTATATGGACGTCTATATAGACGTCGCCTGACACAACGGACGTCTATATAAACGTCCGGCCTGACATAGCGGACGTTTATATAGATGTCCGGCCTGACCAACGGACGTTTGTATAAACGTCCGGCCTGGCACAACGGACGTCTACATAGACGTCACCCGCATAGACGTCCGTTGGAGGTCGGACGTCAAAAGGCCCACAGAACGGACGTCTATAACCCGTTCTGCACTAGTGTTATAAAGATCTTACCTTCAAAAAATCCGTTGTTAGCTTTTTCTCCCGTGATAATTGATTATCCACTTATGGTAATCAATTATGTATTTAATGAATGTACAACATCTGAAAACATGCCTAAAAACTCCAACGGCTAGTTGTGATAATCGATTATGGTAAGTCATAATCGATTATGGATAATCGATTATAATAGGCTGGTAATCGATTATTCCATAGACAAAAAAAGTGTGGTTTAACCTCTCAGATGGTCTTCGTATTTGTAAGGGAATCTCAAGTGGGTCCTCTTATTTTGAACTGTCTCAATTGGGTCCAAATTTTTGAAAATTAAGCCAATTAAGCCATTTTCGTTAAGTTTTCCAAAATAACGTTAACAGATGCTAACGTGGTGCACACATAATATGTTGATGTATACATCTTATATTACGTGAAATTTGTTATTTAATTTGTTATTAAGTCTTGTATAAGTGTTATATGACGTGTTATGTTATATTAAAATTGTTTAGATTAGGGATTTCTACAAATTAGGAGATTTTTAATGAAATAGGGTTAGAGAAAGGGAATTATTGATTTGGTTAGTGTGAGAAGACGAATTGGAATCCTATAGAGCATTCTCTTAAACTCCGATGAACCACTCATTTGCACCGAACACGACTCAAGCAGAGGAGGGAGCATTGGATGACCAGGTTAGAAAGTTGAATGCTGGAAGCTATGGTGCGTCTCGACCGGAAAGTGAAGAATTATATTTTGGGATAAAATCATCTCTTACCTTTATTCATTGTACTGCAGTATCTTATAATACATGGTTCTCCCTTAACTTTAGGAGTTGTTACAATTCAGAGCATATAATTAGGAAAGAAATAATAACAGTAACAAATCTAATCTAATCACAACAAATTAGCAATCAATATTAAATGTGAGATTTCCACAGTGAACCTTGATCTTTGTTTTCCAACACTCCCCCTCAAGCTTGATCATAGATGTTAACTAGATTAGCTTGTTTGTCATATCAGTGAAGTTCACTCGTGGAAGTGGCTTGGTAAGCACATCAGCAACTTGGTGTTTTAAAGGCACAAAATTCAGCGAAATCTGCTTGCTCTCAATGTGATCATTGATGAAGTGTCTGTCTATCTCGATATTTTGGTACGATTATGTTGTACTGGATCTTTGGCGATGCTCAGTGTAGATTGGTTGTCACAATTCAGCTTAATCGGTCCACTAATTGATATCTTCATATCACCCAACAATCTACGAATCCATAATCCCTCACATACACCATTCGCAAGAGATCGGAGTTCTGCTTCTGCACTACTTCGAGCAACGACGGTTTGCTTCTTGCTCCTCCAAGTGACAAGGTTTCCCCAAACAAAGGTGCACATACCCAGGCTGTTTCCTATCAATTGGAGAACCAGCCCAATCAGCATCGGTGAACACTTCAACTCCCCGTCTGTCAGACTTTCTAAATAACAAACCCAAGCCCGGGGCTGATTTCAAATACCTCAGAATTCGCATAACAGCCTCCATGTGAGTCTCAGATGGGTTGTTCATGAAACGACTCACCATACTTACAGCGAACCCAATGTCAGGTCTAGTGTGAGCCAAATATGTGAGCTTTCCAACAAGCTTTTGATATCGTGTTCGATCAACTCCGGCTTCAGTTGTTCGGCTATACAGTTTATGATTGGGGTCCATAGGGTATCAATAGGTTTGCACTTGATCATACCTGTCTCCTTGAGTAGATCCATCGTATATTTCCTCTGAGATACCGAAATACCTTGCTTAGAACGGGCAACTTCCATTCTCAAGAAGTATCGTAGTTGACAAAGATCTTTAATCTCAAATTCTGCAGCAAGAAGAGTCTTAAGCTGAGCTATGTCCTCGACATCATCTCCTGTGATTACAATGTCGTCTACATACACACTCAGGATGGTGCACTTCCCGGATGATGAGTGTTTAGTAAACAATGTGTGGTCGGCTAGACTTGACTGTAGTTGTTTTGTTTTAAGACTTTAGTGAACTTGTCAAACCATGCTCTAGGAGATTGCTTCAGCCCATACAATGACTTTCTGAGTCTACACACTTTGCCTTGATTTTGTTGAGTAGTAAACCCGGGAGGAATGCACATGAATACTTCTTCTTCCAAATCACCGTTGAGGAAGGCATTTTTCACATCAAATTGATGTAATGGCCAGTCTAAATTTGCTGCAAGAGAGAGTATGACACGGATCGTATTAAGTTTTGCTAGGGGCAAATGCTCACTATAGTCCAGGCCATAGGATTAAGTGTACCCTTTTGCCACCAATCTGCTTTTAATCTATCCACAGTTCCGTCTCCATTATGCTTTATCGTAAACAACCATCGACAACCCACTGCTTTCTTACCCGGAGGAAGAGTTGTTAAGTCCCAGTGTTGTTCTTTTCTTCAGAGCCTTCACTCAACCTGTACGGCTTGCTTCCATTCAGTGACGCTAAGAGCTTCTTCAATGGATTTTGGAATTTGGATTGCATCAAGAGAGGATACAAATGCATGGTGGCTATCTGACAAATTTCCATAATATATGTAGTCCTCCATCCGATAAGGGCCGCATGATCGAGATTGTTTTCTTAGTGCAATTGGGAGATCCACATTAGTATCATTAAAATTAGAAACTGGGATGAATTAATAGACCGCGGACGTTCACTAGGCTGAACACTGAACGTTTCAACTGCCAATGTGTCAGCCACTTGAACGTCCGTCATGGAGGGCGCGGACGTTTAGAATATTATAGACGTCCGTTCTGGGAGGGCGCGGACGTTCACTAGGCTGAACACTGAACGTTTCAACTCCCCATGTCTCAGCCACTTGAACGTCCGTCCTGGGAGGGCGCAGACGTTTATAATATTATAGACGTCCGTCCTGGGAGGGGGCGGACGTCTATAACAGTATTAATATTGTAAACGCGAACCCGAGAGCAGTTACGCTCGTCTTCTCCCCGCAAACGCTGTCTGCTCCATTGATTTTCCAGGTGCGTTTTCTCTTTTTTGGACCGTTTAAATTAACTTCCAATCTGATTACATTGCTCTGTGATGAAATACCTTTGATTTGAACCGATTAAAAATCGTTTTCGGTACTTTTTTTGCAGTCTCTTGCGTGTTCTTGGGCGGATTCTTTGACTGTTTTTGGGCTACGTTTTATGCCGTTCCCTCCTTGATTTCCCTCCCTTTGACTGTTTCTGGGCTACATTCTTAGGTCGTTCCGGCAGTGCACAAACGGACGTCAAACCCCCAGCCCCTACCACTAACAATACAGCCTACAGCCAAGTAGACGTCAAGGGTCGAGGTGCCGGACGTCTATATGGACGTCTATATAGACGTCCGGCCTGACACAACGGACGTCTATATAAACGTCCGGCCTGACATAGCGGACGTTTATATAGATGTCCGGCCTGACACAACGGACGTTTGTATAAACGTCCGGCCTGGCACAACGGACGTCTACATAGACGTCACCCGCATAGACGTCCGTTGGAGGTCGGACGTCAAAAGGCCCACAGAACGGACGTCTATAACCCGTTCTGCACTAGTGTTATAAAGATCTTACCTTCAAAAAATCCGTTGTTAGCTTTTTCTCCCGTGATAATTGATTATCCACTTATGGTAATCAATTATGTATTTAATGAATGTACAACATCTGAAAACATGCCTAAAAACTCCAACGGCTAGTTGTGATAATCGATTATGGTAAGTCATAATCGATTATGGATAATCGATTATAATAGGCTGGTAATCGATTATTCCATAGACAAAAAAAGTGTGGTTTAACCTCTCAGATGGTCTTCGTATTTGTAAGGGAATCTCAAGTGGGTCCTCTTATTTTGAACTGTCTCAATTGGGTCCAAATTTTTGAAAAATTAAGCCAATTAAGCCATTTTCGTTAAGTTTTCCAAAATAACGTTAACAGATGCTAACGTGGTGCACACATAATATGTTGATGTATACATCTTATATTACGTGAAATTTGTTATTTAATTTGTTATTAAGTCTTGTATAAGTGTTATATGACGTGTTATGTTATATTAAAATTGTTTAGATTAGGGATTTCTACAAATTAGGAGATTTTTAATGAAATAGGGTTAGAGAAAGGGAATTATTGATTTGGTTAGTGTGAGAAGACGAATTGGAATCCTATAGAGCATTCTCTTAAACTCCGATGAACCACTCATTTGCACCGAACACGACTCAAGCAGAGGAGGGAGCATTGGATGACCAGGTTAGAAAGTTGAATGCTGGAAGCTATGGTGCGTCTCGACCGGAAAGTGAAGAATTATATTTTGGGATAAAATCATCTCTTACCTTTATTCATTGTACTGCAGTATCTTATAATACATGGTTCTCCCTTAACTTTAGGAGTTGTTACAATTCAGAGCATATAATTAGGAAAGAAACAATAACAGTAACAAATCTAATCTAATCACAACAAATTAGCAATCAATATTAAATGCGAGATTTCCACAGTGAACCTTGATCTTTGTTTTCCAACACTCCCCCTCAAGCTTGATCATAGATGTTAACTAGATTAAGCTTGTTTGTCATATCAGTGAAGTTCACTCGTGGAAGTGGCTTGGTAAGCACATCAGCAACTTGGTGTTTTAAAGGCACAAAATTCAGCGAAATCTGCTTGCTCTCAATGTGATCATTGATGAAGTGTCTGTCTATCTCGATATGTTTGGTACGATTATGTTGTACTGGATCTTTGGCGATGCTCAGTGTAGATTGGTTGTCACAATTCAGCTTAATCGGTCCACTAATTGATATCTTCATATCACCCAACAATCTACGAATCCATAATCCCTCACATACACCATTCGCAAGAGATCGGAGTTCTGCTTCTGCACTACTTCGAGCAACGACGGTTTGCTTCTTGCTCCTCCAAGTGACAAGGTTTCCCCAAACAAAGGTGCACATACCCGAGGTTGATTTCCTATCAATTGGAGAACCAGCCCAATCAGCATCGGTGAACACTTCAACTCCCCGTCTGTCAGACTTTCTAAATAACAAACCCAAGCCCGGGGCTGATTTCAAATACCTCAGAATTCGCATAACAGCCTCCATGTGAGTCTCAGATGGGTTGTTCATGAAACGACTCACCATACTTACAGCGAACCCAATGTCAGGTCTAGTGTGAGCCAAATATGTGAGCTTTCCAACAAGCTTTTGATATCGTGTTCGATCAACTCCGGCTTCAGTTGTTCGGCTATACAGTTTATGATTGGGGTCCATAGGGGTATCAATAGGTTTGCACTTGATCATACCTGTCTCCTTGAGTAGATCCATCGTATATTTCCTCTGAGATACCGAAATACCTTGCTTAGAACGGGCAACTTCCATTCTCAAGAAGTATCGTAGTTGACAAAGATCTTTAATCTCAAATTCTGCAGCAAGAAGAGTCTTAAGCTGAGCTATGTCCTCGACATCATCTCCTGTGATTACAATGTCGTCTACATACACACTCAGGATGGTGCACTTCCCGGATGATGAGTGTTTAGTAAACAATGTGTGGTCGGCTAGACTTTGACTGTAGTTGTTTTGTTTTAAGACTTTAGTGAACTTGTCAAACCATGCTCTAGGAGATTGCTTCAGCCCATACAATGACTTTCTGAGTCTACACACTTTTCCTTGATTTTGTTGAGTAGTAAACCCGGGAGGAATTCACATGAATACTTCTTCTTCCAAATCACCGTTGAGGAAGGCATTTTTCACATCAAATTGATGTAATGTCCAGTCTAAATTTGCTGCAAGAGAGAGTATGACACTGATCGTATTAAGTTTTGCTATGTGGGCAAATGTCTCACTATAGTCCAGGCCATAGGATTTAGTGTACCCTTTTGCCACCAATCTTGCTTTTAATCTATCCACAGTTCCGTCTTCATTATGCTTTATCGTAAACAACCATCGACAACTCACTTCTTTCTTACCCGGAGGAAGAGTTGTTAAGTCCCATGTGTTGTTCTTTTTCAGAGCCTTCATCTCAACCTGTACGGCTTGCTTCCATTCAGTGACGCTAAGAGCTTCTTCAATGGATTTTGGAATTTGGATTGCATCAAGAGAGGATACAAATGCTTGGTGGCTATCTGACAAATTTCCATAATATATGTAGTCCTCCATCCGATAAGGGCCGCATGATCGAGATTGTTTTCTTAGTGCAATTGGGAGATCCACATTAGTATCATTAAAATTAGGAACTTGGGATGAATTAATAGTACCTGGTTGCTCTTCATGTTGCTCAGTGTCAGAAGTCAGGAACTCAGATTGAATATGTGATCGAGCTCTATCCTCTTCTGCTGGACATGGACTCGTGTTTGAGACACTCGACTGACTCGTGTTTGGGATAATTGGAATTGACAGACTCGTGGTGGACTAGCAGCGTCAAACTGACGTGAAATTTGAGATGGTTCGGTTGTTGGCAAGGGTATGGATGTTGGGAAAACTGAGGACAAGATTGAGGGTTCAACATGATTTTGTTTCTCCCCCTTAAGCCTAGAGCTTGGATAAAATTATTCTTGTTCATTGAATGTAACATCCATGGTGATGAAATATTTTTTTTGTGAGGGAGAGTAACTTTTGTAACCCTTTTGAGTTGGTGAATATCCCACAAATATGCATTTAATTGACTTTGGATCAAGTTTTCCCTGATTATATAAGTGGATAAAAGAGGAACACCCAAAGATTTTTGGAGAGATTCGTGAAACTAACCTGTAAGCTGGAAATAACTCTTGGAGTTTCTGACATGGTGTTTTGAACTTGAGGACTCTTGAAGGCATTCGGTTGATTAAATATGCCGAGGTGAGAATAGCATCACCCCAATAAAACTTAGGAACATGAGAGGTGAACATGATTGACCGGGCTACTTGTAACAAATGACGCAATTTACGTTCTGCAACGCCGTTTTGTTGAGGTGTGTAAACACACTAACTCGTATGAATAATTCCATTACATGAGAAGAAATTGCTAAGGTCTTTGTTGAAAAATTCTTTTGCATTATCCGAGTGAAAATTGGTTATTCGAGTTTGAAATTGAGTAATAACCATTGAGTGAAACTGCTTGATTATTGATATGGTTTCGGATTTTGTTTTCATAAGGTAAACCCAACATAGACGTGTATGATCGTCAACAAGAATGAGGAACCACCGAGCTCCATTTATTGAAGAGACTTCGGAGGCTCCCCAAATGTCACAGTGAATTTTTGAAAAAGGTTTTGATGCAACATATGGTAATGGAATATAAGATGCACGAGTATGTTTTGACAACTGACACACTTCACAGAAAAATTCATCCACCTTTTTATTAATGAACAAATTTGGAAACAAGTGTTTGAGATACCCAAAATTTGGGTGACCTAATCGGTAATGAAGAAGCATAACATCACCAATTTTATTTGAAGAAAAACATCAAGGATAAGACGGTGATATTGACTCTCGTGGATGAGGATGATGACTTGGTTTATTTGCAGAAAAATGGTAGAGCCCATTTATGAGTTTAGCACATCTTATCATCGTTCCTGACTCCCGCTCCTTAAACAGACACAAATTGCTTTCAAATACTGTTAAGCATTTCAAATCCTTATTTAATTTTGACACTGACAAGAGGTTGCACTTAAGATCAGGAATGTAAAAAACTTGAGTCAATGTGAGTTTTTCAGAAAGTTTAACAGTTCCAACTCCCTTTATCGGTGACTTGCTTCCATCGGCAATTGTCACAATGGCAATCGAAGTACACGAATTCAATGTAGTGAATAGAGACAAGTTACCAGTCATATGATCTGATGCGCTAGAATCAACAATCCATGAAAGGTTGTCGGCGGAGGTGAGGAGGGCTTTATGCTCACTATTTTCGTGCATGACAGTGTTGGCTTGGACCGAAGGTTTCATGGAATGATTTCCACTGATAAGTCGTTGAAGAATTTCCATTTGTTCCTTGTTGAAAGCAGGTGTTGTAACGGAAGCATTCGTAGTGCGATTTGATGAATCTCCTGTGGGTCTGAAAGGTTTCCAGTCAAGCGGCTTGCCATGGATTTTCCAGCATGTTTCTCGTGAGTGACCCGGACGACGACAATGGTCACAATATGGCCTGCCTTTGCGTGGTCTGTTGTCGATTTGGCCCTTTGGTGCAAAGGCGTTGGAATCAACTGAATTCAACGCTGAGGTTTCGTTTGGCGCTTCTACAATCTGTTCTTTCAACATAACTTTCCTCCGACTCTCCTCGTGTCGGACAACAGAGAAGGCAGCACATAAAGAGGGTAACGGTTTGGTGCTAATGATGCGTCCTCGCACCTCATCGAGTTCTTTATTGAGACTTGATAAAAACTTGAAAACTCGCTTCGTTTCAACAACCCGTTTGTATGTGAGGGCATCTTCGGAGCACTTCCATGAATGAATGTCGTATAAATCGATTTTCTGCCATAATCGAGTTAATGAATTGAAATAATCAGTGACAAAGTTATCACCTTGTCGGAGATCATGTAGAGTGGTCTCGGTCTCAAAGAGTTCAGAGGTATTATCTACAATCGAATAGGTCAACTTGGCGGCTTCCCAAATTTTAGCTGTAGTGGAGAAAAGCAAGAAATTCTCTCTGATATCGGGCATCATTGAACTGATGAGCCATGATTGCACCATACTGTTCGTTGCAATCCAATTTTTGTATGAAGCATCGGTTTCAGCAGGTTGAATGGATGCACCGGTAAGGAAGTCATCTTTTCCTTTTCCGCGAATGAACATACGAACGGATTGTGACCACGAAAGATAATTGTGACCAGAGAGTTTATGGTTTGTAATTTGCGGAGTGAAGAAATCCATAGCGATTTGGCTAAGGGAAGATCCGGTTGAGGATGAGTTCTTGCCGGTGGTGGTGAAGGATGATTAACTGGATGAGGTCATGGTTCAGGATACGATTACCGCTCTGATACCATGAAGAAATATATTTTGGGATAAAATCATCTCTTACCTTTATTCATTGTACTGCAGTATCTTATAATACATGGTTCTCCCTTAACTTTAGGAGTTGTTACAATTCAGAGCATATAATTAGGAAAGAAACAATAACAGTAACAAATCTAATCTAATCACAACAAATTAGCAATCAATATTAAATGCGAGATTTCCACAGTGAACCTTGATCTTTATTTTCCAACAGAAAGGACCCCTCGGCCAATGGCGACATTGATGGTTGTTGACGATGGTGAGCGACAACGATCGGTTCGTGGATGATGGTTACTTCCCAGAAGATGAATGATGATGGTTACTGCCTTGTAATTTTTGTGATTGAATTGAGAATGAAAATGAGCATATCCAGAATTAAATCTAATTTCGTAATTGTATTATTTTTCTAATATTGTGTTAAAATAAGTGGAACTAATCAAAAAATTTAAACTATTATAATTATTATTGCTAAGAATAAAATAACAACATTTTGGCTAGATAGATACAAAATGATCGTATATATTGGTATGATCACTTGATCATTTCATTAGTGCCCTAAACAATTGGGACTTTTAATCACTACATTGTTATTATAATTATATTAAGGTTTTCATTTTTAATTTAGTCTGGTCTTAATATCATTGAGTGATACTTATGGATTGGTACAATCAAATATAAACTAATAGTCTAATACATGAAGAATTACACTAATTATCTTGTGATTGAGTTAGATATTTCACTACATATAGAAAATTGATCAAAATTAAAAAAAAAAATATATTTCCTAAGCCAAGTTTTGTCCTTTAATAAAATAAATAAAAAATTTTATAAGGCAATTATTTAATAGTAAAACATTTCATTGGTTATGCATTATCTTCATTAATTTATTTTCTAAATAGATACTTTGAATTAAATAAATTAGTTTTATTTAATTCCCTAAAACTCTTTCGTTTCAAGTGTTTATTGTAGAGCTTATAGTTATATTTACCAATTCCAAACATCTATGATTTAAGTTTTAATGTATTGTTTTATCTTTTAACTAAGCTAATTACTATACACGATTGAATTACCTTAAATCAATTCATCTAGTTCCTCTATTGTCTCGTGCATTTACAAGTGAGAACCTATTAATACTTTTCTTGTTCAGTAATATATAGGTTGTGTTTTATTATACTACACATACTTCAAGCGTCTCCCATATGAATATTTACATTTACTTAAACAAAAGATAGAAATCAAAATTAAACTAAAAAATAAAAGATTGAATTATCAACAACCATTCTAGGTTAATTCTAAGATAGAAATCAAAACAAAAAAACAATAAATAAAAATAGACTCCATTTGAATACCAACAGAATTTCGTGCAAAGATTCAAGGTTCAAAATCAGTTTAAGTTGTCATGAAATTTTGTTTATGTTTAATTACCAAATTTTTTTATATAATTCTATCGATTTTCTTCCATTATTATTTCATTATTTTTTACAAAAAAGAAATATTAATTGATATAAAAATAGTAAAAATACAAATACAAAGCTACTAGTACACCCCTTACTTAATGGAGATGAGGATTAAACAAAAATCATATACCTCTTGAGTATAGGATGATAATAAGTATTAAATTTTTACTCTCGTGATAAGAATGTAATAATAAAAGTCGTCCCACCTTTTTTGTCATCCTAAGTCATGAACACAGAAAATACTATATAATTAACAAATAAAATCCGTTATTTGGGTTCTAAATGTTATTATGAACTTAAAAATAGTTTTAAGTGATAAAACAATACCTAATGGACTATAATTAACATTATACTCTCTTTTTTAGTCAGTCTTTGCTTACAGTAATTAACATTGGAAGACAAATATTCCACTAGATTGGTCAACAACCGAAATTGATTAACAATAAATAATTCATTCATTATGAAAAAGAAAATATTGATCCTATAATAAATACTTTATAAAGGAGTAGTATTTAACAAAATGCAAATTATAAAAATCAAATTCAACAACATAAAATTAGGGTTTTATTATTGAGTGATTGTATGTTG
>NW_025902865.1:6827-21180 GCF_018835915.1 Vigna umbellata
TTACAAGTTTAATGATTTTATGATATGGTTGGCTTACCCTTATTTGTTTGTACTATGATCATATAACTCATGTTATATGTGATTAGATAATGTTGCAGATGCGGTTGAAAAAGCTTAGAGATGAGAGAGATGCGGGGAAAAACTTTCAGGGATTTTTTGTAAAAAGAATAAATTTGTATTGGGAAGATTATGTTGTGTAAAACTTATAAGTTGAAATTTCAATGGTGAAGACTATATTGTTAAAGTGTGTAAGTTTGGTATTGTACTTTGGAGTAATTGAAATAAAGTTTGATTGTTTATATGAGATATCAAATTAATTTAGTCTCTACTATCAGTAATACCCTTTAAAATATTAGGGTGTTACACGATCCTTGATTCTCCATCAAGAGTGGAGATACGTAGGAGTAAGGCTAGTCCTTGTAAGGTTCACTTCCCAAAAATCCAAAATCATTTCCAAACAAAATTCTCAAACAATTTCCTAAACAAAATTTCCAACACAGTTTCCAAAAGAACTACGTAACCCTAATTTCTCATTTCGAATGAGAATACGTAGGAGCAAGGTCAATCCTTGGCGGGCCCAAAAAACTAAAAAATATATTTTGTTTCTTTACAGTTTTATTTTAGGGGATAGTTAAACATTTTGAAAACCACATCATATTCGTGCATTTAGTTAAAAGTATTGCCTTAGGACAGGCGTTGTAGGGTGCTAACACCTTCCCTACACGTAACCGACTCCCGAACCCAGAATCTGGTTTTTCCTAAACCATGCCTTATCATTTTATGGTTTTTTCCGTAGTTTTCCAGTATAAACTATGGTGGCGACTCCAAATCTCTTTTCAAAACCCGTTCCTTTTTTCGGATCGTCGTCCCGTCGCGATTCCGGTTGCGACACCATTGTTTTGGTTTGACTTGGTTATGTTGATAATAAGTTGATGGTTGTTAAGGAAAAGTTTCTATGGGAGAATTAATTTGTGAGTAAGGTTGTTGGACAATATGAACTGAGTATGGATAACTCTTTCGGCCGTGTGATGCGAGAAAGAAATTATCTTTGGCGGTGTGATGCGGGAAGATGATGTTTCCGTGTTGATGACTCTTTCGGCCGTGTAATGCGGGAAAGAAATTCTCTTCGCCCGTGTGATGCAGGAAGATGATGACTCGGTGGTGATGACTCTTTCGGTTGTGTGATGCGGGAAAGAAATTCTCTTCGGCCGTGTGATGCAGGAAGATGATGATTCGGTGGTGATGACTCTTTCGACCGTGTGATGCGGGAAATAAATTCTCTTCGACCGTGTGATGCGGGAAGATGATGATTCGTAGTGATGACTTTTTCGGCCGTGTGATGTGAGAAATAAATTCTCTTTCGGTCGTGTGATGCGGGAAGATGATGGTTTAGTAGTAATGACTCTTCATCCGGGTAATGCGGGAAAAATGTTCTATTTGGTCGTGTGATACGAAAAGAGGATGTCGTGTGACTCGTATTGAATTGGTTATGGCGATTAGGTGTTGTGGTAGTGTAGAGAAAATATACCATTGAGTTGTGATGTTAATGTTATGATGTTATTGTTGTGATGTTAATGTGGTGATGTTAATGTTGTGATGTTAACCTGGTGATGATATATGTTTATGATTTGGTTATTATTGTAGTTAATATGATTATTGTTTATTGTGTGATATGATAATTTTGGTTGCTCACCCTGAAATGTTGTGGTTGTGGTTTCCACCTACGATGATCGTACTTGTACGGGATTAGATGGTATGCAGATAAGACTGGATCGGAGTAGCTGACGAGAGTTGGGATTTAAGTTCGGGGATTTTATTTTCTATTATTGAAAAGTTTTCAGACCTTGTATTTTTATGTATCAGAGATATTCTGAGATTTGCAGACAACATTTATGGTTATGTTTAGCTTCCGCATTTTCTTATCAAATAAAGATTATTATTTTTCATAAATGTTTTATGGAAATATTGTGTTTTGAAAAAAAAAATTACACCGTGACACCTGAAAATTTGGGGTGTTACATATATTAACTTTATATCTAATTTAACCCCATAAAACCAGTTTATAAGATGAGGTTTACACCCACTTATAGATTATAAATTAATCTTATCTTTGTCGATGTGAGACTTCAACCACACCCTTCATGCTAATATATTGTTGTATAAAAGCTGACATAATCATGAACAATATTTCCTAAGGCGTGTAGATTCATTGTCCTTATGGACTTATCCGTGGTGTATTGCGCAAGCCCCCAGGATACAATAGGAACTTCCCAGAATATCTCTAAGGATCTCAGAACTAGCAATGAACTCTATAAAGAGTATAAAGTAAACCCAGAATAATTTTAGAAGAAGAATAGAAGAGAGGAGAATGAGAAAAGACTGATTTTGGATGTATTTTGGAATAGAGAAAGAGTTATCTATTTATAGAGCTAGGGAAAAATAAAATCAATAAAAGACAATAAAAGCAATAAATAATTTGACCTTTGCAGCACTTAAAAATTTGACTGTTGTTAATTAATAAAGTATTAACGTTGCAAAAGTTTACGGACGTTGCACAACTTTCAATTGTAATAAAATAATAATATTTTACAACAATCTCCCACTTATTGCAAAAGAAAGTTGAGAGAAAAGAAAAAAAACTTTTATCTTAGGTCTCATAGGATGTAATGCATCAGAGCTGGTATAGCAAGCTATATGAACCAATCTTAGATTGAGATACTTAACACACATTATAGTTGGTATAGCAAACTATATGAACCAAAGACACGTGATGTGTGTTAGAGATTTATCAATCAGAGTACACCTCCACAATCCTTGTTGTTATTGTTGTGTTGCGCTTACTAGGCCATGCGCGTGGCCGATATTCATGAGTGCCTAGAGATCATGTCAAGATCTCATGCAAGCGGCCCCACTCGACACTCATATAGGTCATTTCATCAAGTGTATGTTGCAAATCATACATCACCCATAAGAGATATGAAAATCATTAAAAACTTTGTTTAAACTAAATTCTTTCACCACATAGAATTTTAGTAACAAAGTTTAGCCTCTCAATAATGTAGTCTTTAGCACTTTCACACACCATAGGAAGGGACATAATTGATTAAAATCAATTTTGTGCTATCAGAACTAACAAGTGACTTGTTTTTACCCATATGAACCTTATTCATGGGATCTCCAATCACAAAGGTTGGGTTACCATCACTTATTTGTTTGCAAGTGGCTTAAGTCTCATTCCCCTTGATGTTTCTAATATCATTTTCTTCCCAAGGGTTTCGTCAGAGGATCTGCTAGATTCCATTCTGACTTCACATAACCAACGGAAATAGTCCACTCTTTAGCAGCTGCTTCACCAAATTGTGTCTCAATTGGATATGTCTATTCTTTCTATTATTCTTGTTTTTAGCTATAGCTATTGCCGATTGGTAATCACAATGTATTGATACCGATGGGATTGGTTTCATTCATAGTGGAATGTTCGCTAAGAAGTTCTTCAACCACTCAGCCTCATTATCAGTCATCTCAAGAGCAACAAACTCTTATTTCATTATTGATCTTGCAATAATTGTTTGTCTGGCTGATCTCCAAGTAATCGCACCACCCCCAAGTGTGAATACATAGCCACTAGTGGATTTTGTCTCATTTGAATCAAAGATCCAATTAACATCACTGTACCCTTCTCGTACAACGGGAAATCCACTATATTCAATGACATAATCCATTGAACCTCTTAAGTATCTTATAAGCTTGGAAAGTGCACCCCAATGTTCTTGATTTGGACATTGAGTGTACCTACTCAGTCTACCTACTGCATAAACAATATCAGGTCTAGAAAAGCTCATCAAGTGCAGTAAGCTCCCAATTATCTGGGCATACTGAGACTAAGATAATGATTCTCCTTTATTTTTCATTAATTTAGAGTTAACATCATAAGGGGTACTCACGAGTTTCAAATCATAATACCCAAACTTCTTAAGAAGTTTGTGTTTTATGACTTAAAACCACTGAGCGTTGTAATTTCAAAACATACGAGGAATTCACATGTCCTAATCTAGCATGCCATATATCATACGAGTCAGCAATATAAGTAGAAGAACTTGATTCATTAATATTTTCAAAAACATTTAGAATGAAGAGTCCTTTATCACAATATCACTTCCCCACGATAACATTATTTTTTTTGTCATAATGATCTTGTCAGACTCAAATGACACTTTAACCCCCACCTTTCCCAATAGTGCTACAGAGATTAAATTAACTATGATTGATGGCACATGTAGCACATCACTAAAGGCTAGAGTCTTTCCAGATGTGAGTTTGAGAAGAACTTTTCCTTTTCCCAAAACATGAGTGATCCTAGAATCACCGAGGTAGACATGTTCTTCTCCATCCCCTACACTAGTGTAAAAGGTAAAAGCACTTCTGTTTGCACAGATATGCCTAGTAGCACCAGAGTCTATCACCCACTTGCTCACATTGGTCATCATATTCACTTGAGAAACGACCGCAACAATAATGTCATCTCCTTCGGCTATATTGACCGTATGAGGATTGTCGTTTCTCACTCTACGTCTGCCCTGTGGTGCATGATGGTCCGGCTTCCCACATACGAAGCAATTTCTTTTCTTCTTAAAGGTGGGTTTAGATTAATTGTGACAGGATTTAAGAAAATTATTTTTCTTTTTGTGATCAGGTTTGTATTCGTACCTTTTGGGAGCAGGTTTTACTTGTACCATATTTGCTTTCGCAGATAAAGCTTTGGCCCTTGCAGTAGCAGACTCCTTCCTGTTGGTATCTTCAATTATTATGCGTGTAATGAGTTCTGGTAGAGACTTCTGTTTGTGACTTTGTTTCAACTGTTGTTTGTAATCTGTCTAGGATGGCGGTAATTTCTTGATAAGAAGTTTTGAAACAAATTCATCCGGTAGCAGAATATTTTCTGCTTTGATATCTTCCAACAACTTGTGGTCCTCACTGATTTGAGTTTTTATGTCCTTGACATAATCACGAACAATATTTTTTGAGGCGAATAGATTCTGTGTCCTTAAGGACTTATACGCAGTGTATTATGCAAGCCCCCAGGATACAACAGAAACTTCCCAGAATATCTCTAAGAATCTCAGAACTAGCAAGGAACTCTACCAAGAGTATAAAATAAACCCATAATAATTTTAGAAGAAGAATAAAAGAGAGGAGAATGAGAAAAGACTGATTTGGGATGTATTTTAGAATGGAGAAAAAGTTCTCTGTTTATAGAACTAGGGAAGAATAAAATCAATAAAAGATAATAAAAACAATAAATAATTTAACCGTTATAACACTTAAAAATTTGACGATTGTTAATTAATAAAATATTAACGTTGCAATTTCAATTACAATAAAATAACATAATCAACAAACAATGAATATTGCTATTTAACCTCGATACCACTCAAAAGAGAAAAACTTCGTTTAAGTCTAATGGATGAAAATGACTATGGGAAGAAATAAGTATAGCCGCGATAACATTAAATACAGGTGGATATCAGCAATTATTATTGCTTAGCAAATTTTATATATATATATATATATATATATATATATATATATAGTAGGATTATAATGAGCACAGTTAAATTTGGGGGTGCATGAAGAAGAAAAACGTCGGGTGCAGCCCCTATGAGAAAATGGAATCTAGTTCCGGCCCGATCAAATTCATGGCGTGAGAAATCATTATTGACTGAGAATTAATTTTAATGTGGCAGAAGAGAGGAAGAGAATCGAAGAGGACGAAATGGAACAATAAAGCCATACTCCATTGTAGCCACTGTAAAGTTCTGTTAAGTCTTCAGGTTTTCCCCTCTTCATTCCTACAATTCGTGATATCACTTTTTCTCAATTGCCAGTGCCAATATTAGGCAAAGCAAAGTCGAAACCAAAATCGAAGTAAAATGGGCGCACAGAAGAAAAGCGGCGCTAGGGTTTCCGAGGACCCCGACGAACTGGTGCGGATTCCGTTGCAGGCCATTCTCTTGGCTGATAGTTTCACCACCAAGTTCAGACCTATAACGCTTGAACGCCCCAAAGTAATCTTCCTACTCTCTTTAATCTTCCACGGAAACCTGCATTTTCCGTTTTTTTATTGATTATCTTTCGGTTTTCGTGGTTTTGAAGGTGCTGCTTCCGCTCGTGAATGTTCCGATGATAAATTACACGCTGACTTGGCTCGAATCCGCCGGCGTCGAAGAGGTTTTCGTGTTCTGCTGTTCTCACTCCAAGCAGGTCATTAACTACCTCGAGAAATCCGAGTGGCTATCTCAACCGAGTTTCACGGTGACGACTATAGAATCGCAGAACTCTGTCAGCGCCGGAGATGCTCTCCGCGTAATCTACGAGCGCAATGTGGTACGGATTCTTTTCGATTCTGGTTTTAATTTTTGCAGTCTCCTGTATGGATGCAATAGAAAAAGTATGTTGCAAGTTTTAAAAAAATTGATATTAGAATTGTTGTTAAGCAATGGTTGTTCTTAATTAGGATTGGTTTTCAGCTGTTCTTAATTACGTGCACTTGCAGCTTTTACATTGTGATTTAATCATGAAATGATATGTACGATTAGTTCGTTAAAGTTTAGAATTGTTACCTTGAAAATCATATTTTCCATGATTTTTTTTTATTGACAATGTAACAATATGTTCCCATAGTGCATAAACTCGTTCATAATTTGCATCTTGTACTTTGTTAAATCGTTAACTACTCGTAGTGTACAGTAGATACGGTTATTGTAATTTTAATATTTTGTTCCTTTTTACCACAAACAAGACATTGGAGTTTTAAAGCATAATAACCATCCATGATTATCCTCGTATTTTTTAATTTAAATTTATTTAAAGAAATTTAGGTTAACTATGAAACTTTCTGTATGCCCTTTTTATAAGCCTTACATGTGAGCCACTGCCAGTCTAAAGTAAAATTAATGATTTACTGCATTTTTAAAAAATATTTACTGCTCTTTCCACATCGTGCCAATGCTTGCTGTCTGAGTTGTGACTTTTGAGTATTGTATAGTTACACTTTTGAGTTATTTGTTATGTTGAAGATACAAGGAGACTTTGTCCTTATCAGTGGAGATACTGTGAGCAACATGTCGCTTACTCAGGCACTTCTGGAACATAAAGAAAGGAGGAAGAAAGATAATAATGCAGTAATGACTATGGTCATTAAACGGTCAAAGCCGAATCCAGCTATCCATCAATCTCGACTTGGTACTGATGAACTTTTTATGGCTATTGATCCTAATACCAAACAGCTTGTGTATTATGAGGATAGGGCAGACCAATCAAGAGGGACACTACAGCTTGACAAGTCATTGCTTGTTGATAATCCTTCGCTCTCTCTGCATCATGATAAGCAGGTTGAACTGTTTAGATATTTCTTTTAGTATTCAACTTTACTTCTTGTGAAAAAAGGAATTCCATTGATGGCACTTATTTGTAAAAAAAGCACATTACTAATTCCTGTCCAAATTGTTATTTTAAATTCATTCCGTGAAAAAGTTACTGTTTAGCAACAATTAATTGATTCCACTGATGTTTATCACATGACTGGGTGCCCTGGAATAATCTATTGATTCTCAATCGAACATGTTACCTATCTAAGTTGTTTTTCAGTTGGTTAATAAACTATTTACTGTTGTTATTATATATTTCCTAGTATATTTTGGATCATATCTCTGGCCTGTGACTACCTTTTTAATTTTTTTCAGCTCATTAAGTTAGTAATATCTTATCTGCAGGATTGTTACATTGACATTTGCTCGCAAGAAGTACTTAGTCTATTTACAGACAATTTTGACTACCAACATCTACGGCGTCATTTTGTCAAGGGATTGCTTCTTGATGATGTAATTTCTCTTCTCGGTTTTAAATTTAGATACCTTTTGTTTTGGTACTATGGATCCTGTAATAAGTTTCTGAAGTTCTTTCTTAAATCCTTCTTGGAAGGAAAAACTTATCCTTTCAATATTTTTGTTATTCACTTAACTGGCAGAACACAATCAAATTTTATCTCCTATGACCTTTGATATTCCTTCAGAGGTGTCATGTTGGTGAGTACATATTAAACACAGTGCTTTTTTGTATTGATTATGTGTTTGCATGTGTAGGAGCTTGAATAATATCCTACCTGCACACTTTTCCAACAATTTTTTTGTACATGCATTGGATGCATGAACAATTAACTAGTCTGATAAACTTGTGCATTTCTTGTCTTTGAATCTTTCTGTATCCAAGCTCATCATTCTGTTCATCTATAATAAATATTCTTTATTATTCTCTGTACTGCATGTAAAAATTGACCTTATGTTTCGTTCAGATAATGGGGTACAAAATTTTTGTTCATGAAATCCACTCAGACTATGCTGCAAGGATTGATAATTTCCGAAGTTATGATACTGTCAGCAAGGATATAATTCATCGATGGACTTATCCACTGGTGCCAGATGTAATGAATTTTGGCCATACTGCGACTAAACTTGAACGACAAGGAATGTACCGTGCTTTAGGTATGGCTGGAATTTTTTGTCAGTTAGGTGTGCTTGTTAGCTGTGCATAATATTACATGATAATATGATGTATATTTGGTCCAGTTTCAACTTTCAATCAATGATTATGTTTGACTGTTTGCTCAATATTGCTCATTCACTTGCTCTACTTTTTGTTGTGTCAAAACTATTTTTTACAAATTTTATCTATTTTAATACATTGTTCTGTTTTGACAATTTTCTCTCCTTTCAGAAATATCACAATCGCAGTCTGCTGTTATTGGCCCTTTCACTGTCATTGGATCTGGCACCAAAATTGGGAATAACAGTAAAATTTTGAATTCCGTTATTGGCGAAGGATGTAAAATTGGGTCAAATGTTATCATAGAGGGATGCTATATATGGGATAACATCATCATAGAAGATGGCTGTAAACTCCAGCATGCAATTGTATGTGATGGAGTGATTATAAAGTCAGGGGCTGTTCTGGAACCTGGTGTTATTTTGTCTTTTAAGGTTTGTATCCTTCTACTATCTATACCATGCTTGTAGCCATCATTTCTTACTTTCAAAACGATTTTTGTATTTCACCACAATAGTTATGTTGTCATTAAATCTGAGCATCATGTACCAAAACTTGGTTTATCAAGGCGCATCGTTTTTTTTTTATTATGTAAGGTCTTGGATTCAATTTTTTTTTTTAATGAAGGAAATAGGCTAATTTGCACAGGGAATTTATCTCCTTTAAGTGGGCCCACCAGACTCAGATTACTTGAGCCGAAAGTGGCTTCCAGAAATAGAGGGTTTCAAACCAAAAGAAAGGCTTGAGAACAATTGAAGTGTTTAGTCTTTAAATTTTTTTCTTAGCCTGTGTGCACAGATAAGTGTTTAGTTATATAATTCAAATTCGAATAAATAAATATCTTTACGTATATACATTATATTTTGGATTTACAATCAACAGTTTAATTGTGATATAAGATTTTTTAAACTATTTATGATTTCTTTTTAAAATGCCAGTTGAAATTCAAGAGGTAAAGGAGAGTAAATTTGCTATAGGAGGGGAATTTTTCTTATTTTTTTCTTGTGCTCTCTATAGATATGAATCTAACAATTTACTTTCATTTTCTTGATCGAGATTATGGTCTAATAGAAGTTCAATTAGCTTCTTGTTTATTTATTTCAATTAGTCACTCTGAGATCGAAATATATTGACTTTGTCTTTTGTCAATAATGTACTGTGCATACAGCTTTTGATGTAACAACCAATTTTATGCTTCCAGGTTGTAGTTGGGCCAGAGTTTGTTGTTCCTGCGTATTCACAAGTATCTCTTTTTCAGCAGCCAATTGAGGAGGACAGTGACGAGGAGCTTGAATATGCTGATAGTACTAGTGGTATTGTTGAATTTTTGTGAAACTTTGAACTGTGCCGTGGTGATATATGCTGATTCTTTATTCTCCTTATATTAAATTAAATAATTAGAATTGCAAAATGTCATATTGATAGCAAGTTAAATATTACCTGGAGTTAACAAAACCAAAGTGACAATTTTTAGGTTCTAAAACTAAAATTATTTGCACTGGTAACTTCGCATGCCTTATTTCAAGTTTGTTCCATTTAATGCTTCAAACAGGTATTTTGAGCCTGTTTAGCTGCTAAAGTTTAAGATACGAGTTGATTTATTGATTCTGTTAGTCTTTAAAAGAAAATTCAATTTAATATAAATAATTAGTTTGATTGGAATGTGCTTCTTTGATATCTTTCTACCTATGAATTTATTTCTTGTAGGGGGGGTTTGTATGTGTTTGGATTGAACTGGGATTGATTGTGAGTTAAATCTGTGTTGTTGTTTTTTTGGTTTGATGAGTAAATATATTCAGGTAGTACACTTGGCTCTGTTGGTCACATGGACAAGTGACACTGTTATGCTTTATTGAAAAATAATCAGGAGATATATGCTATATGCATTTTGTTCATATTATTATTTTCATCTATTGAATAATGATTATGTGTTCTCAACAGTTTATTAATAAAAATACATTTTAATAAAGTTGAGGACCTTAGTTGGTAAGAATGCAATTTATTTGTACCTGTTTGCAAACAATGACACAGTTTGTGTTAGTTTGAGTCATAATAATTTGCTTACTAGAATTCTCATAACTTATTTGTCATAAAACATTTTGGTCCGGAGAGAATACTGCAATCAACTATTAGATCGTCCATTCTATATGCTCTTCTAGTTGTAGCTTCTATATTATGTTAAATTATATGCATTTTTTTACTCTTCTTCAGTGCTGTGTATTGATTGATAGAATAAAAGCATAAGCTAAATCTTTCATTACCTTTTGCATGTATGCAGTCATAGGCAGCCAAGTGGATAAATCAGATGTAGAGATTGCTTCCAAAGTATTGGAGACAAATTTTAGTCCGGCTTCTCAGGTTAGTCCGTGTATGGCTTTTGGATATGAATTTTTCACCATTATCTCAGTTGTTTGCATTAACTTGTTCTTGATATGTTCTGAAGAATAAGCTTAGATTCATTAAAAGATTAACAAATTACTATTATTTAACCTGAGTTAAGACCTCACAAACTAGTTTTATAGAATTGAGTTATGTTGAAATCTAAATTATAGAACTTAAATATTTAATGACACCGATTTAATCACCTCTAATTCCAAGTCATGAGTATTTCCCATCAACCAATATCCCTTGAGAAAAAAACTACTTCAATTAATTAGACATTCAAGGAAAAATACATCCACTTAAACGGGGAATGAGTAACTGTCTCATTAACAAAGACTTTACAATAAAGTAAAGGTTTAAAAGAGATTTAACAATTTATACATTTGAAATAGGTCCATATTTCTTATAATTAGGACTATATATGGAGATCCATTTCAGATGTTCTGATTACACGGGGATATTTAGGACTACAAGGATACATGCTCCTACATTAATGTTCCCGGTACTTATCCCCACGTTATTGTTTTGATCCTATAAGTAAAAATTGTAAGCTTCTCTCCCTGAAGGTGAATGCGCAAATTTAATGCATTTTGGTGCTTAGTTGAGCTAATTTAATGCGTCTTGTCCTTGAAGACAACTAACCATGGGGACTAAATTCATTAATTTGCTTGTCTAGGGACTAAAAATGTATATTATTTATGCATAGGGTCAAAACAAGCTAGTAATTTGGGCTGGTGACCTTTCTGTCTCCGCCAATAGTCTTAGATTTAAAATAAAAAGTGAAATTATTTGATTTTCTCTTGTTCTATCTCTTCCTTACCACATTTAATATATCCTTTTACACTAGTTAGTTGCAATAACAAAATAAGTCACTAATATTGATAATAAAAAAATGCAATATCATACTACTTTTTTAAGAGGGAGTACCAAAATGAACCCCAAGATTTGGTTAGGGAATTTATTGTTTCTCATTACACCCTTTTATATTGATCAGCTAGGTGTGGGTGGGGCAGGTCATGTTTGGTCAACATGTGAAGGTGGCCTCGAAGAAGAGTGGAGGCACTCGGTGGCGCCTATTCCTAAAGATAAAATTCAGGAGGCAATCAAAACTATGGAAGATGATATGGAGTTTGCTACGGATGACGTTTTTCTCCCACCTTCTGGAGAACTGAAACCTAATTCTAATGATTCAGATGATGATGATCATGAAGATTCTAGAGATGACTCTTATTACTTTGAGAAAGAGGTTCCAATTTTCACCTTTAAACCTGTGTCAGATGCATTGTGTGGATATCTGATTTTAAAACACTCCATCATTTGCAGGTTGAAGCAACCTTTCTTAGAGCTGTGCATGAAAACATACAAGAAAGCCATTTGATCTTAGAAATCAATTCTTTGAAGTAAGTAATACACGTAAATGTATTAGTAAAAGTTGAATCTAGACCCATACCATTTCATCCGATTCTCACCAAAAAATATAAAGGAATGGGTTCTATTATCAAATTTTGAAGTCCTTTTTTCTGTGTATATTTTTGTAATCATGGTACTGGTACAGATTATTCATTGTTGGGATCAATGACTAATACCGATGGATACATGCACAATGTGTGTATTCTCTTTCCAACATGCTTTATTCCATAACCACAGTGACCTCACCAGGATGCTAACAAAATTTCACTAGTCCTTGTCACATGTGAAAATTTGTATTTCTTTCTTTCTTCATGGATGACATCGAGGTTGTGTTTGGGCAAACTAATTAAGCTCTTATTCAATAAGTTCATGACATGAGAGCTTATATCACATAAAATTACTGAAATGTATATGTAGTCTAACCATGAATAGCAATAACTTAGCCATGAAGGTTAATAGGTTGTTTTTGTGCTATTCTTGAGTGGAAATTTGGAAATGGAGAAGGCAGACAGTGCTATGCTGGGGGAGGAATCAAATGACACCATTAATTGTTATATGTTTTCCACGGGAAATATTGGAATGTCTTCTCTAGACCATCCGACTTCCATCTGCTCTTGTTTAAATATATGAGAATTGTCACTCTTGTTTTCTCTAGAAGGCATAATATCTTCAGCAGTCGTTATCAAACTATTTTTATTCTGCAAGTTTGATATTTTATTATATGTTTTACACTTTAAACATGCGTTCTCTGGGTCTTAAGTTGTAGTAACACTGGCTTTATTTATGTGGTAGGTTGTCATACAATAAAGAAACTTCTGACTGTGCTGGAGCATTATTTTATGCCATGATGAAGTATGCTTTAGACATCCCCCATAGTTCATCTGGTGAGCTTTTCCCCTTTTCAACTGTTACATAATCTTTTTAATCTTTTCCATCTGTTTCTTTATATAGTATTCCTTTCTTATTAAATTAAATTATAATATCTTGTGGAATTTATTTTAGAATTTGAACATTCTTGTTTCTTGGAAAACAAAGAGCATCTTGATTGTCAGAGAATGCTATTAACAAAATATACAGAATGATTTGGATAAATTAATCAACCGGAGGATTTGTTAAAAATTGAGTCAAATGGAAGTATTGTTTTTAAAAGGGTTAGAGGAAAAATCAATTTACACTAGACTGTTTTCATAGAGTCCATTGGTGTGATGTGATCCATGGAGCTGACTTCTACTGGAGTTTGTTGCACATCTGATTTTACCTTTTTGTCAATTTGTGCAGGAATTGATTGACATATGTTACTCTTTTATAATTCTGTATTTTTGTTTATTATTTGTTAATGGTTGTGTTAGGAAACCACATAACAAGAAATGAATTAAGAGGACAAAATGGTATAAGAAAGGATCATAGATCCTGTTTCATTGAAATAAAGGCCAAAACAGAAGGAATAACCTACTGTCCAGAGCTAGGCTCCTTAAGAGACCAAAACGGTACTCTCCACTCTATATTTCATTCAAAAACCAACCCTACACACACTGTCATGACAATATAAAGGTAATAACGAAAAGGTAAATCTTCCTAGGATCCTCCCATTCTCTCTCTCTAACTAATTTTGTCCACCTCAGCCCCTTTTATTTTGTTTTCTCCTGCTATAAACTTGTCCCCACTTCTTTTGCTCTTTTGTTTCTTTGTCCAATATATTGTGTGGCCCAACAGGTATTTGGGCTGTATCAATACCGCCCTCTTGAAAGATAGTCTTGTCCTCAAGACTAAAAGTTGGAAATTGGACCTTCATTGACATTTCATCCTCCCACGTTGCTTCTTCTGTTGTTTTTCCTAGCCACTGCACCAACCATTGGTCAACCCTTTCTCCCCTCTTGAGTATGCATCTAGTAGCCAACACTTTCTGGGGTAACCATACCTCTGATTGGTCCTCTTCTAGCCCTGTGGGCAGTCCTTCTGC
>NW_025902867.1:0-28142 GCF_018835915.1 Vigna umbellata
ATGGATGAAAGATTCAAAAGACTTGACGAGAAAATGATGATGCTTCAAAGATCATTCACTGAGCTGCATCGGAAGATGGACTATGCACTGAGAATAAATGCTTTTGGAGATACTTCTATTGATGATTCTGAAAGTGGAAAGAACAGTGTTGAAGTAAAGATTGTAGAGTCATCTGAAACAGAATAAGGGTCTTGTGTTTACAGTCTAGTGTCATGTGTTTTGTTTGTTTGGATGTTTTGTTTGTTTTAGTGCTTGTTTTTGTTAATGGCTTTTTATGTCATTCTGTATTGGTGTTATCTGATTGTAATATCTTTTGTCAATTAATGAAATCAGATTTTTAGTTTTAATTCGATCAGTATTGACTTTAAAGTTGAATATATTTATATTTGCTTAAAGTCGATTGTGTTATGTATGAAGTTGATTGCTTTATTGTTTATCATTGCATTAATACTTGGAGTTGCTATGATACCATATAGAGTTTTGTGATGTTATTATTTCTTACTGAATTTGGGACAATGCCATGAATATATACAAAGTTTTTGAAGTATATACATAAATAACAGAGCTAATTTAGGAACCAAATAAATTTATATAGGAAATTATATCAAGGAGATATCTCATCTTAAGATATTCTAGTGTAAAAAATATTTATAGGTTAGTTATAAAGATATTCCAATAAATACCAAGATATTCCACTAATAAAAAATAAAAAATGTAAGACCACATGTATTAATTTATCTATTTTTAGTTCTTTTTGTGAAGAAAGATATTAGAATTTCCAAATGTTTTCTTTTGTTTAGAAAATTTTGGTCATTATTGTAAGTACTTAGAAAATGGTGTTTTAGAATTGATATATAGTGTCTTTAAAGTAATTAGACTCAATTATTTTATTTTAAAAAATGTTGAAGGTATAAATAAAAATTTTATAAACGAGTTTCATTATTTTAAAACATATTATATGTCTAGAAACCATTTTTTTAGAGTTATCTACCTTCTCTCTTGTCTATCTTACTCTTTGTTTCTCTTATTGAAGATCGAAGACCAATAGTGTGATCTTTATGGCGAGTTTTTAGAGTCTAATTGATTATTTTCTCAATTTGCATAAGTTGAATTTTAGCTCTTTTCTATCTATCAAAATTTATTTTCTTTGCTACACGTGATTCTTTTTTGGTTGCATGTATTCTGAGTCTTCAATGGGGGTTCTTTATTGATCAATGATCATAATGGTATGATATGATCATGTTTGTGATGTTTCTGTGTAGATAAAACATCATATTAGAGTTGTTTAGATATCTTAGAGTTGTTTAAACAGTTTTGTCCGATAAGAGAAGCCAGCTTATGTCTATGATTTCTATTTTTAAACTCTGGTTGAATTGATTTGTTGCATGTGAATGATGCACTGGTTTAAGATAATGCGGGTTTTGCTGAATTTGTGTTATGCTCGTATAGTTGTACAATTTTTGATAATTAAGAAGTTATGTTGACTCGTGGTTTAATGATAAAATTGAATGAGAGAACTCTAAATTTGAGTAGTTGGCCTAATTGGCACCATTTAGAAACTATTTTACATACATTTGAATTAAGAAAAAAGTAGAAGGTACCAATTAGATTCAATTGAATCAAGTCACTAGTGCAGAAAGGGCTTTAGACGTCCGTTCTTTAGGCATTTTGACGTCCGACCTTCCCTCCGACGTCTTTGTGGGTGGCGTTACTCAGACGTCGGGGTCCACATCGGACGTGTATATAGACGTCTGATGTGTCAGGTCCGACGCCTATCCAAACGTCCAGTGTACACCTCGGACGTCCACGTAGACGTCCCACATGCCCCTCAGACGTCCCGCGACGACCACCTCCTAAATTGTTTTGTGGTAGGGTTGGGGTTGGACGTTCTTTTGTGCACTGCAAGACGTCCGTTTGTGCACTCGGTTGACTGCTTCTATAGATAAGGCGGAGTGTCCTTGGCTCAGCATTTTAGCACATAGGGCTTTGGCCGACGCTACTACAGCGCTTCGCTAACTCGAAGCCTCTCGATAAATCTAGCTTCGCTAACGCTCGGCTAAGTCTTGAACCGTCGCGTGTTCGCTTTCTCAGTAGCAAAAGCGCTTATCTTGCTCCCGCTTCCTCGCATCTGCGTTCGTCAAGCCAACTTTGCTTTTTGGGAGGTGAAACTACGGTTGAAGCGGACATTTCGAAATGACAGCATCGAAGATCCCCCCTGCTTGCAGAAATGAATGGATCAGAAGGGGGGCTGGGTTCTATTTCCGGGCCGGGCGGGAGGTGAACGCCATAAGATTGCCCTCCCGGTAAGGAAGAGAGGAAAAGGGTGTTGTCATCTAACTAAGTGAAACTCTCGACGTCCGTTGTGGGGGGGGACGGTTGTCTAAGAGGCTGGACAATTACCTCTTCAACTCCCCTCTGTCAGCCCCTTAAACGTCCATTGTGGAGGGGGTCGGACGTTTACAATATTATAGACGTCCGACCCCCTCCACAACGGACGTTTAAGGGGCTGAAGATAATTAATTCTTCAACCACCCTGTCAGCACCCGAAACGTCCGATATGGGGGGACAGACGTCTATATAATTGTAGACGTCCGTCCCCCTCCACAACGGACGTTTAAGGGGCTAGAGACAATTAATTCTTCAACCACCCTGTCAGCACCCGAAACGTCCGATATGGGGGGACGGGCGTCTATATAATTNTCAGCCCCTTAAACGTCCGTTGTGGAGGGGGACGGACGTCTAATAGACGTCCGTCCCCCTCCACAACGGACGTTTAAGGGATTGAAGACAATTAAATCTTCAACCCCCTGTCAGCACCCGAAACGTCCGATATGGGGGGACGAACGTCTATATAATTGTAGACGTCTGTCCCCCTCTGCAACGGACGTTTAAGGGGCTAGAGACAATTAATTCTTCAACCACCCTGTCAGCACCCGAAACGTCCGATATGGGGGGACGGGCGTCTATATAATTGTAGACGTCTGTCCCCCTCCACAACGGACGTCTATAATATTATAGACGTCCGTCCCCCTCCACAACGGACGTTTAAGGGGCTGAAGACAATTAACTCTTCAACCCCCTATCAGCACCCGAAACGTCCGATATGGGGGGACAGACGTCTATATAATTGTAGACGTCCATCCCCTCCACAACGGACATTTAAGGGGTTGAAGACAATTAACTCTTCAACCCCCTGTCAGCACCCGAAACGTCCGATATGGGGGGACAGACGTTTATATAGTTATAGACGTCCGTCCCCCTCCACAACGGACGTTTAAGGGGCTGACAAAGGGGAGTTGAAGAGGTGATTATCCAGCCTCTTAGACGTCCATGGGTGGGGCCCGGACATCTATAATTACGGATATGCCACCGGTCAATTATTTACGTTGGGGCTGTTGAGGACGGACGTATATGGGGTGACGTTAAAGGCCATTTCTGCACTAGTGAGTTAGAATTTTTCCATTGATTACTAGTTTTTGTCAAGGCGTTGAGCGACAGTAAGGGGCATTAGGCACAAGTTCAATTTCCTTTTCAAGTCTAGAGGCCTTTTCACCCTAGGCCGCTAGTCGTTGGGTTTTGCCGTTGGGTAGCACTTTGACAATGAGCCCTTGGATTGGTCTTTGTTAGGCGAGCATTTGCTCCATTAGGCGAAATCAAAGTCAAAGAGCTCACTCACTTTGTACTGTTGAACACCAACTTTGTCATAGGACAAAATTATCAACATTCTATTCCAGAGGGGTTCCAAGAGTCCTAACGTTAGGCGCCAAGCTCCTAGAGGACTACCATTATATTTTACATCTTTTATAGGTTGTTTTTCATGATTATATGACATCAATTATTATCTTAATTATGTATTTGGTTTGTAAAGTGAAATAATGGTGTGAATGTATGGATTATAGGGAATTTACAAGGAAGAAATCCCATTGAATTTGTGGTTCACTAGGGTGTGCATTGATTACTATTTCATTATGTAGAGATATCATGAACTCTAGTAATCATTCGTACTCATGTAAAGGATAATAATTAGGTGGTGAGAGTGGTAGGTTGTCCTGTCATAAGAATGGTTTCAGGGTTCTTATGACATTGTTTGGAACTAACCTTGTTTGTGGTACCTCAGTACCACTACAAGTGCATGACTTTCCAAGTTTGAATCAATTTCATTTATCCGGATAAATTGAGTTTAGAAGAGTTTGATTGTATGTATGCTCTTGTGAAATGGTTGAAATTGTTATGAAGAGTTTGATTGTATGTATCCAGATATATTGTCTCTTTTTCAACTAGTTTATCATCATGTATTTCTTATTTGTTATGTTATATATCTTTCTTCTATTACAATGATCACCTTTATATTGTGACCAAATAATGATACAAGAGTTGATATATCTATAGATGTTGTTCAGGAGCTTTCATATTGATTTCGCGACCATCTTTGTTTTATATGTATAATTTTTGGAAATAACACTCTATTTGGTTAGTTTTCTTTTATATATATATAGTTAATTAATTAAGAAATGTTTTATATACCTTATACTTTTACCCATAAAAAATTAAAAGAAAATATTTTGCATTTTGAAAAATTAATAAATTTATATAAATAAAGACTTGTTATTTTGAATTAATTTAAAAACAATATTTTGCTATTTATGCTACCTAATTCAATAATGTTAAGTGATTGGGTTGATTCAATACATATATCTTAATACACTCTTTTCGTAAACGAACCATGTTAGCTAGTACTTTCTTTTTATTATAGATATTTTAGTCTAATTATATTTTATTGGGTGATTCAAACGTAAAGCTACTAATTATTAGGAAGGAAAACTCTACACAAATAACTTTCACAACATAAATTACCAAAACACTTTAATATACTAATTATTGACTAAAGAAACTATTACAATTAACTTCACCAAATAAAAGACCACAACAACTTCACTGAAATATCAATGACCTAAAAAGTTTCTGCTACGTAGAACTAAACATAACCTTGAATAGAAAACCAAGTGTTTGATTAGTATAACATGTATGTAGATAAAAAAAAAATCACGTCTAAAAAGATTGAACATAGTGGTGAATTATGATGTAATACATAAGTGAGAGTGTTTAATAAAAAAAGATAAAAACTCATTAATATCACATATTCTGAGTCTTTCTCTATTTTTATTTGACATTCTTTTATCAGGAGAGAGACACTGATCATGATGAACATAATTTTCTTTCAAAAATTATGTCCTGGTAGATCCCATGGATTGTCTCGTTCTTCAACTGTAACTGCTGCAAATTACAAACAAATATATATTTCAATTTAAAATTAATAGCATAGTTATATGTAAACAATACCCCCGAGAACCTAAATAATAATAAATTACACGCCATTACGGGTGAAAAAATCAGATGGACTGAATAAATTTAATTTGAATTATAATAGGTCAAATAAAAAATCATTAATATATTTTTAATTTATTAAAAATTTAATGAAAAAATTGATCCATTTTTATTTATTTGATAAATGTTAATTAATATGTTTTTCACAACCTTTTTAAGAAACCTTCAAATCCTTTATAAAAATAATATATTTTGTAAAACAATTAAGAAAGATTTAATTATAAAAAAAAGGAATGGATTAATTTTGATAGAAGGATTCATTTAATGTTGAAAAACAATAAATACATTATCAACCATTCATAAAATTTAATAAATGAATCTAATCCAATATTTTCTTTATAATCCAATTGATTAATGGAAAAATCCTACTTATCTATAAATCATCATGGATAATTTACATCTATGTTACGGCCTTTTGAATTGNAAATCTTCAACCCCCTGTCAGCACCCGAAACGTCCGATATGGGGGGACGAACGTCTATATAATTGTAGACGTCTGTCCCCCTCTGCAACGGACGTTTAAGGGGCTAGAGACAATTAATTCTTCAACCACCCTGTCAGCACCCGAAACGTCCGATATGGGGGGACGGGCGTCTATATAATTGTAGACGTCTGTCCCCCTCCACAACGGACGTCTATAATATTATAGACGTCCGTCCCCCTCCACAACGGACGTTTAAGGGGCTGAAGACAATTAACTCTTCAACCCCCTATCAGCACCCGAAACGTCCGATATGGGGGGACAGACGTCTATATAATTGTAGACGTCCATCCCCTCCACAACGGACATTTAAGGGGTTGAAGACAATTAACTCTTCAACCCCCTGTCAGCACCCGAAACGTCCGATATGGGGGGACAGACGTTTATATAGTTATAGACGTCCGTCCCCCTCCACAACGGACGTTTAAGGGGCTGACAAAGGGGAGTTGAAGAGGTGATTATCCAGCCTCTTAGACGTCCATGGGTGGGGCCCGGACATCTATAATTACGGATATGCCACCGGTCAATTATTTACGTTGGGGCTGTTGAGGACGGACGTATATGGGGTGACGTTAAAGGCCATTTCTGCACTAGTGAGTTAGAATTTTTCCATTGATTACTAGTTTTTGTCAAGGCGTTGAGCGACAGTAAGGGGCATTAGGCACAAGTTCAATTTCCTTTTCAAGTCTAGAGGCCTTTTCACCCTAGGCCGCTAGTCGTTGGGTTTTGCCGTTGGGTAGCACTTTGACAATGAGCCCTTGGATTGGTCTTTGTTAGGCGAGCATTTGCTCCATTAGGCGAAATCAAAGTCAAAGAGCTCACTCACTTTGTACTGTTGAACACCAACTTTGTCATAGGACAAAATTATCAACATTCTATTCCAGAGGGGTTCCAAGAGTCCTAACGTTAGGCGCCAAGCTCCTAGAGGACTACCATTATATTTTACATCTTTTATAGGTTGTTTTTCATGATTATATGACATCAATTATTATCTTAATTATGTATTTGGTTTGTAAAGTGAAATAATGGTGTGAATGTATGGATTATAGGGAATTTACAAGGAAGAAATCCCATTGAATTTGTGGTTCACTAGGGTGTGCATTGATTACTATTTCATTATGTAGAGATATCATGAACTCTAGTAATCATTCGTACTCATGTAAAGGATAATAATTAGGTGGTGAGAGTGGTAGGTTGTCCTGTCATAAGAATGGTTTCAGGGTTCTTATGACATTGTTTGGAACTAACCTTGTTTGTGGTACCTCAGTACCACTACAAGTGCATGACTTTCCAAGTTTGAATCAATTTCATTTATCCGGATAAATTGAGTTTAGAAGAGTTTGATTGTATGTATGCTCTTGTGAAATGGTTGAAATTGTTATGAAGAGTTTGATTGTATGTATCCAGATATATTGTCTCTTTTTCAACTAGTTTATCATCATGTATTTCTTATTTGTTATGTTATATATCTTTCTTCTATTACAATGATCACCTTTATATTGTGACCAAATAATGATACAAGAGTTGATATATCTATAGATGTTGTTCAGGAGCTTTCATATTGATTTCGCGACCATCTTTGTTTTATATGTATAATTTTTGGAAATAACACTCTATTTGGTTAGTTTTCTTTTATATATATATAGTTAATTAATTAAGAAATGTTTTATATACCTTATACTTTTACCCATAAAAAATTAAAAGAAAATATTTTGCATTTTGAAAAATTAATAAATTTATATAAATAAAGACTTGTTATTTTGAATTAATTTAAAAACAATATTTTGCTATTTATGCTACCTAATTCAATAATGTTAAGTGATTGGGTTGATTCAATACATATATCTTAATACACTCTTTTCGTAAACGAACCATGTTAGCTAGTACTTTCTTTTTATTATAGATATTTTAGTCTAATTATATTTTATTGGGTGATTCAAACGTAAAGCTACTAATTATTAGGAAGGAAAACTCTACACAAATAACTTTCACAACATAAATTACCAAAACACTTTAATATACTAATTATTGACTAAAGAAACTATTACAATTAACTTCACCAAATAAAAGACCACAACAACTTCACTGAAATATCAATGACCTAAAAAGTTTCTGCTACGTAGAACTAAACATAACCTTGAATAGAAAACCAAGTGTTTGATTAGTATAACATGTATGTAGATAAAAAAAAAATCACGTCTAAAAAGATTGAACATAGTGGTGAATTATGATGTAATACATAAGTGAGAGTGTTTAATAAAAAAAGATAAAAACTCATTAATATCACATATTCTGAGTCTTTCTCTATTTTTATTTGACATTCTTTTATCAGGAGAGAGACACTGATCATGATGAACATAATTTTCTTTCAAAAATTATGTCCTGGTAGATCCCATGGATTGTCTCGTTCTTCAACTGTAACTGCTGCAAATTACAAACAAATATATATTTCAATTTAAAATTAATAGCATAGTTATATGTAAACAATACCCCCGAGAACCTAAATAATAATAAATTACACGCCATTACGGGTGAAAAAATCAGATGGACTGAATAAATTTAATTTGAATTATAATAGGTCAAATAAAAAATCATTAATATATTTTTAATTTATTAAAAATTTAATGAAAAAATTGATCCATTTTTATTTATTTGATAAATGTTAATTAATATGTTTTTCACAACCTTTTTAAGAAACCTTCAAATCCTTTATAAAAATAATATATTTTGTAAAACAATTAAGAAAGATTTAATTATAAAAAAAAGGAATGGATTAATTTTGATAGAAGGATTCATTTAATGTTGAAAAACAATAAATACATTATCAACCATTCATAAAATTTAATAAATGAATCTAATCCAATATTTTCTTTATAATCCAATTGATTAATGGAAAAATCCTACTTATCTATAAATCATCATGGATAATTTACATCTATGTTACGGCCTTTTGAATTGTATATTATATCATTCACTAGTAGATCCCACCAAAATGATCATGATATTAATTTACATGTACAATTTCCAGTTTTCCAGTTGTTTTACCACAAGTTTTCATTCTTGAGCAAGATAAAAAGATAATGAAGGATTCAAAGAAACAATCTTACGAATGTGAAATAGCTGAGACATTAAGAAGCAACTAAGACAGTAGGAAAAGGATTTAACTTACATGATTTTGGTGCCTTAAGCAGCCGAGACTGAGTTTCAGCCTTGTTAGTCCTCCAAAGGAAGCCCTTTGCCCTTTTGCCAAACTTCAGTGAAAGGAAGAACTCATAGCATGAACCCATTTTGTAAGATATTTTATATTGTTTTCTCTCTCTCTCTCTCTCTCGTATATGTATATTCTCTCTCTATATATATGCTTTGAACCTTGACATTTGTGTGTCTATTGTTTAAGAAGTATATGTATTTATAGTGTTTATAAGTCTCAGTTTTTTTGTCAGTCAAACATGGGGTCTCTTTCTTGACCTAGTCAACTTGATCAATTTGTTTCTTTTTTTTATGATAATATGCAGAATGAGGCATGCTACTTGCATTAGGACTACGTCTGGTCTTGTTTTTGAGTACACCCTTATCTTTTTCTTATCAAAGATGTTGATTGTAGAAAATCATTTTTATTTTCTTATAGAAAAGTTTTCTTTGTAGTAATGTGTTTGTGGTTGATTCCATATTAAGGCAATAGTTGAACGTAGATTTTTCTATTAAATAGTTTGTCTTTTTACAATTTATGTGTAAAATTATTATGCTGATATTTTCTTTATAAAGTATAAAGAAGCTGAAATCTTAAAAAGAAGGAATCAAAGTCTAATATGAATCACTACATTAAATCTTTTAACTATTGGGATATATATGTATTATTAAGGGAGTCTTGACTAAAGCATTTAGATTTAGATTAAGTTATCTTTCTATGTGCTGGTGGATCATTGTTAATATATATATATATATATATATATATTATGATAAAAAAAATACAGACCATTGATAAATATTTTGTGGAGATATGAAGTTAAGAGGTGCAAAAAACTTTTGTGAAGAATGAATTATTTGGTCAGAAATAATGACCTAAAAAATATTGTTACAAAATCTATTTTTTTTCATCATAAAAATACTTAAGAATCATATATAATTGTTTGTTAAATTGTGATACAAGATTTATTAAAAAATTGTTTAGTCGCTTAAATGAGTGTACGGTGTCCTTAAGTGACCCTCAACCTTAAAATAGGACACATAACATTGGAAGCGAAAGAAATAAAGTTTCACTTATAAAGTGGGTAAGATCATTCAGCGATTAACATGTTGTTTAACACAAGTTTACATGTTCTTAAGCGAAACACAAAGGTTTGGTTGCTTGCTACAAAGATCCATCACTTAAGCAAATGTGTGAGGTTACAATGAATATTTGAATCCTGAAGTAATATTCATTTTCATGGTCGCTTACGTTGCATAAGCAAGTGAGTATTTAAGTAAAGCACTGAAATAAAGCATATTAATTTTATTGATCAATATTTTAAAATGAAACAAGGTACTAATAAATATTGAAATAGTTACAGTCATAAAAATGTTTTACGTGTAGATATGAACTATTTTGCATTAATGATAAAATTAATAACAATAAATATTATATATCATTGTAATAATATTGAATGAATAAATATAAAAGAAATTATAAGCCACCATTATCATTATCATAGTCTTATTATTGTTATATTGCAGAAAGAGGTGAGATGTATTATCTTGCCAAACATAGTTGATGTGATGATATTTGAAGAACTACAAGGGAGTTAGTTTGCATTTTTCACCTATTAGGCTATAAAATCATCCACTTTTGTCCGTTTTCCTAATAACATCATAGAAAATGCCATAACCAGACACCATGCTCTAGTATATCATGCAATGAGACTCTATCAACAATAAGGTTTTCATATTCATCTAGAAAAAATAAAAATAAGATTCAATAATAAATGAGGCAAAAGTATATGTATATGAAATAATGAATTAAATAGTGAGATTCAATGACGAGTCTTTATAACAACAATTCTTTATTGATATTCAGTGACGAGTTTTAGTAATAAACATGCACACTCACTTAAGCACCTTTCCAAACATGCTTAGGAATACTAACATAGATGCTAATGGTTAAAGCACATTTAAAATTTTCACTATTGTACGCTTGCAATGAAGTATTAAATTTCACCACGTAATCTCTCTCAAATGCCCTTATTAGATGTTCAATAAGGCTAACATATATAATTATTTGGAGTTACAGTAAATTAAGTTTTTGACCATTGCTCATTTTAGCATGACAACTTCTTACTTAAAATAGTCTGGTCTCTCACATTCTATAAAGGATCCTCACCTACATTTTTACCCTACACCTTTTTTGCTTTAGTGAAAGAAAATTATTCTCTTGTAAGCAAATATTTGATATTCAATTGAATGAAAATTAACACATGAGGATATTCAATTTTCATGATACTCATTATTCCCATACACAGTAAAAGAGAACTTACCTGGATCCATTGTACAGTTTTTTCCTGTCAAACGTTCTCCCTTCTCTTACTTCACTTTAATGTTTTCTTGATGATATAGAAATTCTGAAGGATGTCAATCACTGCCGAAGTCTCAGTTTTCTTTCTTTTCAGAGAACGTAACATTTTCTTTTTCTCTTTCAGAAACTTTTACGTCAACCGTAGACCAATCTTTTCCCTCTGTTATGATATTTAATTAACTTTAATAAAATACCAAAATGCCCTTTATTGAAGTGAGAAGAGAGGGATTAATTTTAATAACTCTAAAATAATCCCTATAACTTTAATACCTTATATTCTAATAATCATCACATTAGAATCTTTACATCAAAGCTATACTTTACATTACATGAACCAATGTTAATTATTAATATAATTTAACATCTCTCACTCAAATAATCTTCTTCTGTGTTATTCGTATGTTTTATTTTGTAAATTGATATTTTATTTGTTTCTCCATTTATTTTTTCTATTTAACCTTATTATTTGTGTTATAATGGTTAAATTTTCCATCTTTTCATCTTATGTGTTTTACCGTCATAAACTAGACTACTATCACTTAAGTGAAAGAAATACTTCTCTTAAATGGCTTGAGGGTGGTAAAGTCGTATCCCACTTAAACAATTACTTAAGCATGTGTTATGGATAACTTAAAGTCAATGGCGATTTAAGAATCAAATGTAGTTCTCAATCTTATTTTAGGTTCTAAGAATAATTATCATTACACAAGTTATAAAATTAAGACAAAGAAAGACAACATTCTTTTCTAAAAAAGAATTCTTTAACAAGCAGGGATGATTGTTTACTCCTCACGGCATGTTGGAAGTCTCCCATCAACTAGAGATAAGATCAATTTATTCTTAACATGGTATCAAAGCCTGTTTAGAGTCTATCCTAGAGATATTTGTTGTTTGTTGGACATGTTGTTCCACCTGTTCATTATTGGACAACCCATCTTAGAGAGATAGATTGAATTGTAGTAGAATGAATTTTGTAACATCCTAATTTTTTATAGTATTCAACTACAATGTGATTCATCACACCTTCAATATTACAAAATAGTCAACTCAAAGAAAACATATAAGATGTTATTATAGATATCTAGATATGACTTATGATAGCAAAAGATAACTAATATCTTGCATGACTATGAGATATTACACCCAACCAAGAGTGTAATAGGTCTTTATGAAAAGAAAGAAACCAAACTTGAATGTCCTACTCTACGCTTCAGCTCCATCTCATTTTAGCACTTACTTACCAGAGACATTCCGCCTAAGCTCACACCATTAAGATGATCATTGTAAAAAAAAAACAAGCATGCACAAATAAACAAAGACAAAAGAGTAAGCTTAAAGCACTAAAGGAGAATTCATACAGTTTAAAACCATAAAAATTATCATTTCAATAAAACAATACAGAAATAAGCATATCAACTCTCATATCAAGCAAAACCTAAATATATAAATAATCTCTAAACTTGATCATCTAGATACATTTATTGGTGTCGAACTTTTGGGGGACCTGTGCATGTATGGTGAAACAACATACCACCCAAACTACCATACAAGGTTAATCCGTTAAACACATATGGTCAAATTCACTAGGCTAAGTTCAACTGCTATTCCTCACCACATAACCATCCCTCCCGACTTGAGATTGGGTGGTTATTGGAGTGTTAGAAACTTTTCCTCATTTTGGAGCTCCTACAACAAATCATTACACTAAGCACAACATTAGGATTTTCTCCATGGAATTCCTTTTACCACATACTTAAACTGAATACACATTCACCATTACCATTCATAGGACATTCATAATTATCGAAAACTATACATATCATCCATTATCATATGTCATGAACATATTTATAAGCATCAACAAATATACATCATATCATAATAACCAATCTAAAACAAGCAATTACATCATTAGAATTCCCAAGGAATTCATAATTTATTACAAATTGTACATATCATCATACTTATCATATTAAAATCAAATAAGAAATTAACGCCAAGAAAACAACATAAAATGCTAGAAACAGGTGTCCAATGAGCTACATTGTAGTGAAAAAGTGGAACTCAGTGCCCAAAAACCAGAGAACTCTTTGGTTTGACAACACTCAGTGCCCAAGAGGGCACTCAGTGCTAGGATTCTAGTAGCTCATTGTTTTGGCAACATTCAATGCAAGACCGGGCTGCTCAGCACTATACTAGATGACAACAACTCGTTTTCCTGATTTGGATGCACCTTAGACATATTCAAATGACCAATTGATATCCTTGACACTAAAATTGATGAAAAACATGTTTATGACTAAAATTGAGTACCAATTTATTTATTTGGTCAGAAACAAGGTACACCAAATCAAACCAACCACTCAAATTCTACATACCATAAACTAGATTTTTGATATCTAAGTGACTAAACAAGTCACAGATAACCCAAACATTGAGTTTTTCCTAAACCAACTCTTTTATATTTTCAACTGTCAAAATCCCAAAATTGAAAAAAAAACTTGATTACAACAATATGTGCAACAACATATTTCAATCAACTATAACCTTAAGACATCATCCCAAGTGATAAAAAAATAAATAATAATAAACATTATTCACTGTGTTCTAATTCATATATATATATATATATATATATATATATATATATATATATCCCATTGAATTTATTAAATTGTGTGGTAGAATAATTCAATCTCCTATGTGTAATTATTTTACCAACATACAATATCCAAATCAATTTATTAGCCGCTTTCATCTTTGATTAAATATCTGAATAGGAAAAAAAAGGTAAAGACTCAATGTTTGCAACTATGGATCTAAACTTATAAAATATTATCAAATTAATTTCTAAATTTTAAAATTGAAGAATGTTGCTAATAACTATTGCATGAGATAGTCAACATCGCCTAAAAATGACAAAAAAAGAGAGTCAATGTAAATACTAAAATAAAACAAGTGATTGTTAATTTGCGAATTCTTTTTGGAGTTTATTAGGAAAAATCTCTCTGGTTGATAAATAAATTAGTGACAAAACCTTTAAAATGCATTCAACAAGAAAATAAATAAATTAAATTTAAATTAAATATGATTTTAATTTTAATTTATTTTATCTTTAAGATTATTTTTTTTTCTTTTGGAGTTTATTAGGAAAAGTCTCTCAGGTTTGATAAATAAATTAGTTAAAAAAACTTCAAAATGCATTAAGAAGAAAAATAAATAAATTAGATTAAAATTAAAAATGTTTATAAGTCTAATATATTTTAAGTTTAATCATTTTCGAGGTTCTAATTTTGCTGAAAAATCTCAATTAGGTTCTTAGTTTTTTTTTCTTAATCGGGTCCCTACCTATTTTCTAAAAATTAAAGCAATTAGGTTTTTACCGTTAGTTTCGTACTAACACCGTTAAAGGAGATTCCACGTATCAATTCCTGGTTTTTTAGTAGTTTTTAATTATTTTTTGGTTTAAACCCTCCCTTGGTCCTTATTTTTGTATGAAAATCTCAGTTTAGTCATCATTTTTTCATCTGTCTCAATTGGGTCATATTTTTTGTAAAAATGAACACATTTTACCCTAACCGTTAAATTGTAATAATTGTCGTTAGTTGGTGCTGACGTGTTGCATAATTAATACGCTGATGTCAAAATATTTTATTAAGTGGAATTTTTATTTAATTTGAGAGATTATGACATGGCAACCTTTGGTCATTCTCTTCTTCTTCGTTTTGATCTTTTATCTGGGGCAAGGAAAGTGCTCGCGATGGCGCAACCAAATGGCATTTACGGTGGCTCGTGGCGGCGTGAGAAATAATTTACTAGGGCTTAGATGTTGTATCTCCTTTCTTGAGCGTCAGAGATTTTTCCCCTTTCTGGAAGACCAGAGATTGCATCTTGTGAGTGAAAACCTGTTTGCATCGGTGGAAAGCAATGGCTGGTATCTACGTCTTATCAGAAGCAAGCTCCACCTCCAAAATGAATCAGGTGAGCATCCGAGAAAGCCCCATCTCCCAATTAAGGGACAACCCCAAAATGGGGATTTCAACATAGGATTATTGTTAAGGTAGCCATGGATACACTATCTTTTTAATTGATCTGGGAAAGAAAATTGATCTGGGATAAGGTTTCTTTTAGGAATTAACTTTATTAATTAAATTTGAAATCCTAATTGAATAATTAGGATGAAAACCCCTCCTCTGCCTTCTCTAATGGAGTTCTGCACACTTCCAATTAGGGTTCTTTGTCTCGCTGACTGTCAATTTGAATTGGTTTCGAACCACGAGTTCACTGCCTTGCGGATTTTGATTGGTTGCGAGTTTCCAATTCTCGTTTTTGGTGTGCTAAACTGTGAGCATTGTTTTTGAATTGGGGGATTTTCGTGTTTTGGTTGGGTTGGGTGTGCGGATGCATTATGCTACGTGTTTTGCAGATGGATTGTGTGGAATTTCGAAATGGTTGAGAGTTTCAGTTGTTCTATTGTAAATGGTGGAGTTTTTTTTTTCTGTTTGGGTGATTTTTCTTATGTGTATGCTTTCTTTATTAACTGCTGCAGGGGTTTCGGGATGTGTATCTGCAACTGAATCGAGAAGAATGTCATTTTTTTGGTCTGTGATTGTGTTGTAGATGGTGGGTGGCGCCGATGGAGCAACAATGGGGGAGGAAGCAGAGGGGGAGGGAGGAGAAGATCTGGTTCTAGTCAAAACATCACCACGTGGCCTTTCAAATCACCATTGTTTATTTAATTAAAACACTCCACGTAAATGAGGAACAAACGTCAACACATTCTCTCTGCACCACGTGTCTTTAATTTAACGCCGTTTGTTACAATTTAACGGTTAGGATAAAATGTGTTCATTTTTACAAAAAATATGACCCAATTGAGACAGATGAAAAAATGATGACCAAACTGAGATTTTCATACAAAAATGAGGACCAAGGGAGGGTTTAAACCTTATTTTTTTTTACTTTTATTTTTTATTTATTTTAATTTTTTAAAAGATTAAATAAAAATGTCACGTGCCAAATTGATATTGTGTCACGTGGCAATGACAATGTGACATGGCACTGACAGTGCCACGTGTCATTGTCAGACTACATGTAGTTGCATTAGTCTCAGTTTGGTCCTTGTATTTTTATTTTGTCTCAATTTAGTCCTAATTTTAAAAATTATATAATTTTGTCCCTCTTCAAATTCAAACAAAATTTAAATTGTATATAAATTTTAACAAATATTTTTATTAAAATTGATATTTTTATTAAATATTTTTAACAAGATTAAGTTTGTTTATATTTTCATTTAATTAATTATATAAATGTTAGTTATGTTCTTTAAATAATAGTTAAAAGAAAACAGTGACATAACATCTTAGTATGAATTTTGGAAATGATTTATCTCATTGAACAAATTATTGATGTGAAATTTCATTTTTTTAAATAAAAAATTGGAGCAATTTTTCGTTAAAATGGTAATTAAAAGGTAGTTTCTTCTTTCATGATCTTCTATGAAACCTTTCTCCACGAAAATTCACACTAGAATGTTATGTCATTCTTTTTTTTAAACCCTTATAGGTATATTTAAATAACATAATTTACATTTATATAATTAAGTAAATATAAATATAATTAAACTTAATCTTGTTAAAAATATTTAATAAAAATATCAATTTTATAAAAATACAAAGACGAAATTGAGACTAATGCAATGACACATGGTGTGACAATATTGTCACGTGATCAAATATCAGTTTGACACATAACTTTTTTTTAATTTTATTTTTTTTAAAAAATAAAATAAATAAAGTTAAAATAAAATAAAATTAAAACAACGAGGAATACTAAAAACTAATTGACATCTCTGGACAAAATTAGGAACCTTCTAATATGATTAAAATAATTGTTGTTAATTTGAAACATCTGGATTCAGATTAAATTGGCAATTATGGAACGTGGATCGAACACGTGACCTTCAGATCTTCAGTCAGACGCTCTCCCAACTAAGCTACCACCCTTGATGTTAACATGACACATTACTTTAACAAAAGATTTTGAAAGATTAAAGGAAAAAGTTTTAAATATTTGAATAACTATTTAATAAAGCTAGACAATTATGGAACGAAATAAAAAATAAGAAAAATTAAAAAAATTATTAGGAACGAAAGAACCTTTCAAATTTATTAGAGTGACATATATAAATAATAAATTAACACTGGGTAGAGATGAACTAAAACGACATTTTTTCATCTTAATCAATTTTCAAAGTATCATGTTCAAGTTTTATACAATTGTTCTGTTAAATACGCCAATTGGGATATCATTCATTTAAAATAATCCTACTTAACTTGAGTAAGATGATCTCTAATAAAATATACTTATGATTCTAAAACAATTAAAAGGATTAAATTTAAGTAATTTCATACGAGAGGCACAAAAACATAAAAATATGTGAGATATGTTATCTAAAAAAAATTAAAAATTGAAATTTAGATTTGAGAATTTCTTCAATAACTTGATATGATGTATTAGTTCCCAAAATTTAAATTGAGTGGAATGAACTAACTTCAAACAGTGATAAAATAAAAAATAAAAATATTCGTGTGAGAGAAATTTTGTAAGTTAACGTGAAAATAAAATATTTTTTAATAATCTTTTCATTATTCAAGATTGAAAACATATATAGTTTTGATGTAAAACTAGATTATATATATTGTTATACCATTTGAAGTTGTCTTTTTATTAATATTTTTATACATAAGAACAAAATTCATGGATTAAAATAAAATAATAAAAATTGAATTAAAAAATTAGATCAAATTGAACTATTTTTTAAATTATACGAATTGTTTGAATTTTTATGTTTTCCAGTCTCACAAGTTACAATTTAGATTAGCTTCAATAATCTTATTTAAAGATAATTTAGTGTTATCCATATATGTGTTTTCTACATTTAAGATCAATGACATTTTCTATGGTGTGAACTCGGCACTTAATTACTTCCCCTAATAGATCTTAATAATGTGAAAAGGCAACATATATATACCTTTTGACTCTTACTATNCATAATTAATACGCTGATGTCAAAATATTTTATTACGTGGAATTTTTATTTAATTTGAGAGATTATGACATGGCAACCTTTGGTCATTCTCTTCTTCTTCGTTTTGATCTTTTATCTGGGGCAAGGAAAGTGCTCGCGATGGCGCAACCAAATGGCATTTACGGTGGCTCGTGGCGGCGTGAGAAATAATTTACTAGGGCTTAGATGTTGTATCTCCTTTCTTGAGCGTCAGAGATTTTTCCCCTTTCTGGAAGACCAGAGATTGCATCTTGTGAGTGAAAACCTGTTTGCATCGGTGGAAAGCAATGGCTGGTATCTACGTCTTATCAGAAGCAAGCTCCACCTCCAAAATGAATCAGGTGAGCATCCGAGAAAGCCCCATCTCCCAATTAAGGGACAACCCCAAAATGGGGATTTCAACATAGGATTATTGTTAAGGTAGCCATGGATACACTATCTTTTTAATTGATCTGGGAAAGAAAATTGATCTGGGATAAGGTTTCTTTTAGGAATTAACTTTATTAATTAAATTTGAAATCCTAATTGAATAATTAGGATGAAAACCCCTCCTCTGCCTTCTCTAATGGAGTTCTGCACACTTCCAATTAGGGTTCTTTGTCTCGCTGACTGTCAATTTGAATTGGTTTCGAACCACGAGTTCACTGCCTTGCGGATTTTGATTGGTTGCGAGTTTCCAATTCTCGTTTTTGGTGTGCTAAACTGTGAGCATTGTTTTTGAATTGGGGGATTTTCGTGTTTTGGTTGGGTTGGGTGTGCGGATGCATTATGCTACGTGTTTTGCAGATGGATTGTGTGGAATTTCGAAATGGTTGAGAATTTCAGTTGTTCTATTGTAAATGGTGGAGTTTTTTTTTTCTGTTTGGGTGATTTTTCTTATGTGTATGCTTTCTTTATTAACTGCTGCAGGGGTTTCGGGATGTGTATATGCAACTGAATCGAGAAGAATGTCATTTTTTTGGTCTGTGATTGTGTTGTAGATGGTGGGTGGCACCGATGGAGCAACAATGGGGGAGGAAGCAGAGGGGGAGGGAGGAGAAGATCTGGTTCTAGTCAAAACATCACCACGTGGCCTTTCAAATCACCATTGTTTATTTAATTAAAACACTCAACGTAAATGAGGAACAAACGTCAACACATTCTCTCTGCACCACGTGTCTTTAATTTAACGCCGTTTGTTACAATTTAACGGTTAGGATAAAATGTGTTCATTTTTACAAAAAATATGACCCAATTGAGACAGATGAAAAAATGATGACCAAACTGAGATTTTCATACAAAAATGAGGACCAAGGGAGGGTTTAAACCTTATTTTTTTATTACTTTTATTTTTTATTTATTTTAATTTTTTAAAAGATTAAATAAAAATGTCACGTGCCAAATTGATATTGTGTCACGTGGCAATGACAATGTGACATGGCACTGACAGTGCCACGTGTCATTGTCAGACTACATGTAGTTGCATTAGTCTCAGTTTGGTCCTTGTATTTTTATTTTGTCTCAATTTAGTCCTAATTTTAAAAATTATATAATTTTGTCCCTCTTCAAATTCAAACAAAATTTAAATTGTATATAAATTTTAACAAATATTTTTATTAAAATTGATATTTTTATTAAATATTTTTAACAAGATTAAGTTTGTTTATATTTTCATTTAATTAATTATATAAATGTTAGTTATGTTCTTTAAATAATAGTTAAAAGAAAACAGTGACATAACATCTTAGTATGAATTTTGGAAATGATTTATCTCATTGAACAAATTATTGATGTGAAATTTCATTTTTTTAAATAAAAAATTGGAGCAATTTTTCGTTAAAATGGTAATTAAAAGGTAGTTTCTTCTTTCATGATCTTCTATGAAACCTTTCTCCACGAAAATTCACACTAGAATGTTATGTCATTCTTTTTTTTAAACCCTTATAGGTATATTTAAATAACATAATTTACATTTATATAATTAAGTAAATATAAATATAATTAAACTTAATCTTGTTAAAAATATTTAATAAAAATATCAATTTTAATAAAAATACAAAGACGAAATTGAGACTAATGCAATGACACATGGTGTGACAATATTGTCACGTGATACAATATCAGTTTGACACATAACTTTTTTTTTAATTTTATTTTTTTTAAAAAATAAAAATAAATAAAAGTTAAAATAAAATAAAAATTAAAACAACGAGGAATACTAAAAACTAATTGACATCTCTGGACAAAATTAGGAACCTTCTAATATGATTAAAATAATTGTTGTTAATTTGAAACATCTGGATTCAGATTAAATTGGCAATTATGGAACGTGGATCGAACACGTGACCTTCAGATCTTCAGTCAGACGCTCTCCCAACTAAGCTACCACCCTTGATGTTAACATGACACATTACTTTAACAAAAGATTTTGAAAGATTAAAGGAAAAAGTTTTAAATATTTGAATAACTATTTAATAAAGCTAGACAATTATGGAACGAAATAAAAAATAAGAAAAATTAAAAAAATTATTAGGAACGAAAGAACCTTTCAAATTTATTAGAGTGACATATATAAATAATAAATTAACACTGGGTAGAGATGAACTAAAACGACATTTTTTCATCTTAATCAATTTTCAAAGTATCATGTTCAAGTTTTATACAATTGTTCTGTTAAATACGCCAATTGGGATATCATTCATTTAAAATAATCCTACTTAACTTGAGTAAGATGATCTCTAATAAAATATACTTATGATTCTAAAACAATTAAAAGGATTAAATTTAAGTAATTTCATACGAGAGGCACAAAAACATAAAAATATGTGAGATATGTTATCTAAAAAAAATTAAAAATTGAAATTTAGATTTGAGAATTTCTTCAATAACTTGATATGATGTATTAGTTCCCAAAATTTAAATTGAGTGGAATGAACTAACTTCAAACAGTGATAAAATAAAAAATAAAAATATTCGTGTGAGAGAAATTTTGTAAGTTAACGTGAAAATAAAATATTTTTTAATAATCTTTTCATTATTCAAGATTGAAAACATATATAGTTTTGATGTAAAACTAGATTATATATATTGTTATACCATTTGAAGTTGTCTTTTTATTAATATTTTTATACATAAGAACAAAATTCATGGATTAAAATAAAATAATAAAAATTGAATTAAAAAATTAGATCAAATTGAACTATTTTTTAAATTATACGAATTGTTTGAATTTTTATGTTTTCCAGTCTCACAAGTTACAATTTAGATTAGCTTCAATAATCTTATTTAAAGATAATTTAGTGTTATCCATATATGTGTTTTCTACATTTAAGATCAATGACATTTTCTATGGTGTGAACTCGGCACTTAATTACTTCCCCTAATAGATCTTAATAATGTGAAAAGGCAACATATATATACCTTTTGACTCTTACTATATTTTATGTTCTTTGACATTTTTATTTACATATATAATATAATCACTTCCCTGAATATATAATAATGTGAATAGGGAAGATATGTTCTTTTACTATTAATTAATATATACTTTATTTTTCTGAAATTATAAATTAATGAGAATTACATTAATGTAATTTTGTTAACATAGGAGTTACAATAAAATAAATTAACATCTACAACACCGTTTTATTCATATAATATATAATAAGAGTATGTATACTATATATAATAAGTTTATATTTTCTTAAAAAAAGTCATCATGGTGGGAATTTTTATATTTTTGTATAAAATTTAAATATAATTTACAAGAGAAGATTTTATTCAAAAGTTATTTGTGAACATTAATATAATTGTTTGTAAACACTTGAAAGAGAGAATTATGTCCTTGATGAAAACTAATAGGGTGTAATCCGTTAGTAAAGATTAAAATATTTTGTAATTTTACGTTTAATTATAATTTTTTTTGTTAAACTGATAATAGTATTTTATATGTTAAAAAAATAGTAGATATTGTTTTCTTACTTAGGCTTATTTTATTTTAATTTTAACACCGATTTCAAATCCATAGATAAAGAGTTTGATTTTGTTCTATTTTGAACTATAAATTTATTTGTAATTGGTATTTTCTATGCTTAAATGCGTAATCGAGTTTGATTTTGATGGTCTTATTCACAAGAAAAAGTCCTCGTTGATTTGGTATATATATATGCATATGCATATTTCCCATTACAATTAGTATTTTTTAACTTGTCTGAAATTTGCGTGATGCAGTTTTGCTTCTTTCTACAAACAATTAAACAGACCACGGTATAACATGACACATATTTTCCTCTTGTGAAAACAAACACACGCTAGTTTTTTTATTATATGTAACGTATCATTCATATTCTCCATTGTGCAAGAGAAAAGTATAATGAAAATCTAATGGTATTTAATGTTTCAAGAATTCAATATGACACATATGCACATTAAGGAATTAAAACCTTCCGTTTTATTGGCCACATCATTATTTCATAATCATAGGAATTAATTTGAGTAATGACAATTTTACACCACTAAATTGTCATACTCCCATGTATCACAAACAAAACTTTTTTTCCTAATATGAACATAATTAGGAGCTAATTGGTCTACATAATGTCTTTATTTAAGACAATACATGCAATCATAGAGAAAAAGTAATTAGAAACATATCATAATTGAGCTTAAAGGGTGAATTGCTAGTCATAAAAGAAACATAATACTCAATATTTATTCTTAATAATAATACAAATATTCATAACACATCTGGGATTGTTTTGGTTGGTAAATCCTTTGTTAAAAGTTAATTACCATCAGTTTCATTCAAAGTACTTCAATTCTGTGTTTAATACTTTTAGAGTACTTGTGGAGAACAATACTATTGTATAATTATCACAATGCATTTTCAGTAGCATAATAATATTGTGGACAATTATTCAATACTTGGAATAAAGTTTCATAGCCTTATCTTGAATTGTGTAACACCCCAGAATATAGAACATCTTACACACCAATTATTTCAATAATAATATAAATATCTTACGATGTTACAATCATTCATTTAGGAGTAAAATGGTTCACACTAGAAATACATTATATTTTTAAACATCATTAAAACACTCCTAATTTTTTTTTCTTAAAATTGCTCTTCATTTTTCTGCTACTTCCTCCTTCACTTGAATTGGTTCAGACGTCGCTCCCTCATCTGCTCCCGTGTAACAAAAACATTATACGATCATCGCAAAAATAATATTTTTCCGGCACAAACAAATAAGTAAGGGTGAACTACCATGCAAAATTCAAAGAAAAGCATTACACTATTATTATACGTCATCCATTCACCATAAATTCTTGTAAGATGCAATTATCATACTAGACTCTATTATCCGGATATAATGTTGATGGAAGTCTCGGGTGGTCATGCACTTGTTGTGATTTCAACAACAAAATTATGGCCAAATATAATATATCATATCACCCACAAGGTTAATCCATTAATGTCTATAAACATAGACTACGACCTCCTACTACTCTCACCACATAACACATCTTCTCTAATTGAGACTGAAAAATTATTAGTGTTTTAGGATAACCACCAACAACAGGACCCTCAACATCAACATATACACTAATACTATACCATTATAGAGTCTCTCCCCAAGATTCATACTATATTTCAAATGCATAATTTCATATCAAACATCACAATATACATTCATAATAGAATTCATACAAGATAATTATAAACAAATTAACAATAATAAAATATTACTATAAATGGTCAGAGCAGAATCAAGTATTTGACAATCATCAAGAATAATCCTAATATAAAATTCTTGGGGAAACAAGAAGTTGAATCTGGCAGAGCCGGTTAGACAACTTCTAATCCTTCCAAAAATACAATATAATTAAATAATAAGAACAATAAAAGGTTTGGGGAAATAAGAAGTTGAATCTGGCAGTAGACAACTTCTCCTCCTTCCAAACATGCAAAAGAAATAACTAAATATTCTAAGTAACAACAACGTACAAATATTATAACAGAATCAATATCACCTTTTACAACTATCAAACTTAGATCTCAGCACAAAAGCATGTTCTTATTCAAAATTCAAGATCATACATAAACAAAATACTCCATATTCAAGATTTAAGATCAGAAAAAAGCAAAATATTGCATATTCAAGACTCAAGATGATACAAAACAAATTACTCAAGGTTAGCTCCCTTTACCTCTATTCTAGATTTAATCTCCTGCTTAGAAGTTGTTCCCCGAAAACTTCCAGAATTTCCCCTTTGCAACTAGAAGTTCCTCCAACTCTCTTCTCTCAAAATTTTTCTCAATTTTTGGTGCAAGTTTCAGCCTTCCTCATGCTTGCTATTTATAGGCTAAGATTTGGCGCTATTTAGGTTTTTTTTTTAAATAACTTTACATTTTCCAAATATACAATAAAAATAAATAAGGAAAACAATAAAAAGTCTGGGGAAATAAGAAGTTGAATCTGGCAGAGCCGGTTAGACAACTTCTCATCCTTCCAAACATGCAAAAGAAAGAACTAAATATTCTAAGTAACAACAACGTACAAATATTATAACAGAATCAATATCACCTTTTACAACTATCAAACTTGAATCTCAGCACAGAAGCATGTTCTTATTCAAAATTCAAGATCATACAGAAACAAAATACTCCATATTCAAGATTTAAGATAAGACAAAAGCAAAATATCGCATATTCAAGACTCAAGATAATACAAAACAAATTACTCAAGGTTAGCTCCCCTTACCTCTATTCCAGACTTAATCTCCTGCTTAGAAGTTGTTCCCTAGAAACTTCCAGAATTTCCCCTTTGCAACTAGAAGTTCCTCCAACTCTCTTCTCTCAAAAATTTTCTCAATTTTTGGTGCAAGTTTCAGCCTTCCTCATGCTTGCTATTTATAGGCTAAGATTTGGCACTATTTAGGTTTTTTTTAAATAACTTTACATTTTCCAAAAATACAATAAAAATAAATAAGGAAAACAGTAAAAAGTTTGGGGAAACAAGAAGTTGAATCTGGCAGAGCCGGCTAGACAACTTCTCATCCTTCCAAACATGCAAAACAAACAACTAAATATTCTAAGTAACAACAACGTACAAATATTATAACAGAACCAATATCATCTTTTACAACTATCAAACTTGGATCTCAGCACAGAAGCATGTTCTTATTCAAAATTCAAGATCATACAGAAACAAAATACTCCATATTCAAGATTTAAGATGAGACAAAAGCAAAATATTGCATATTCAAGACTCAAGATAATACAAAACAAATTACTCAAGGTTATCTCCCCTTACCTCTATTCCAGACTTAATCTCCTGCTTAGAAGTTGTTCCCCAAAAACTTTCAGAATTTCCCCTTTGTAACTAGAATTTCCTCCAACTCTCTTCTCTGAAAATTTTTCTCAATTTTTGGTGCAAGTTTCAGCCTTCCTCATGCTTGCTATTTATAGGCTAAGATTTGGGACTATTTAGGTTTTTTTTTTTTAAATAACTTTACAAATTGTACTCTCGAAACATGCTACAGATTTAGCTTTCATGGTAGATTTAATAACAAGAGATTATTTTATTTTTTTACTTCATTTCTCTTTTAGCTAAAAGAAATAATAGTCTAAAAAGGGGAAATTATCACACAGAATGTGTGTAGGATGACAAATAGGCGGAACGGGGCACAATTGTATTATCACATACCCGAGTAAAACTTCATTCTCATCCACATCAACGAGTATAAGAATTTTGTTTCATTCACATTAAGTCGCAGGTATATTCTCATAGTCATACTTTCTTACTCTTTCAATATCAATTAATTTTTTTTTATAATAAAAAATTAAAAATAACATAATATCATCAAATATCCAATATAAAAATATTTATAAAAGAATTATAATGGTATGAATTTTAAATTCGAATACAACAATTGGATAAAAGTGAAATATAAATATTTCACAATCAAAATAAATAAAATTTCACAACAAAAACATCTATAAATTTTGTAAACATTAATGAAACAAAGTTGATAAAGTTAAAAAATATTTTTAAAAAATTATAAAAAACAAAAATGTTCAAAGTTTAAAATATTTCAAATTTCTTTTTACTAAACTCTTATCTTATATACTGATAAATATTATATTGAACGAAATTGTTGGAACAATCGGTACAGATTTTGCGCAGCGGAGTTAAAACGTATTCAATTGTTGGGAGCGGAAAACGTGTTTGGTCAATAAAATGGTTCCTTTAATTTTTCTGTAAAACTTTTATCGAACATTTGATGTGCTAAAATTTTAAAGAGTGTAGGGAAGAGAAAAACCACACAGATGATTTTTATCCTGGTTCGAATCAAAAAATTCTACGTCTAGTCGTTAATCACTATAAATAGTGATTAACCTTTTCACTAAAATACTGTTTCACAATTACAACAAGATGAATATAAATTAAGAACAAAAAAAATCCTTCCTTCGACAAACGAACCGGAAGAGACAACTCTGCCCACTTGAAGAGAACCACTCTGACGTTTGACACACAAAGCGTGAGCTTCTCCTACTCACAAGACTTGACAAGAGTAAACACTATCACTTGAGAACTTCCTTAGACAAACTGTATTCTCAAATGGCATAGATCACTTCTAAAGAAATTTGACAAAAGTATATATAGCCTGCTGGTCGAAACTGAAAAGACATATTACAACTACCAGTGATAATCGATTATTGTAAGTGATAATCGATTATCTGCGAGACTTGGAATAGTTAGAATATTTATCTCTTCAATCAGCCGACTCCAATTCTTCACCTCCTTCCATTGTTCGGCTCGAGCCCTCACCACCTTCTGTCGTTCGGCTCGATTCCTTACCGCCTTCCATCGTTCGCTTTGAGCCTTTACTACTTTCTGCAGTTCGGCTCGACTCCTTACAACTTTTCACTGTTCGGCCTGATTCCTTACATCTTTCCACCGTTCGACCTAACCTCTTCTTCTCTCTCCTTCCAACTCTTAACATTTTATTCTAAAATGCCAGAACTCAAAATCACAACTACCACCACTCGGTCTTATTTATGTCCCGATTAGTCTCGGTCATGCCTTCCACTGCTCGGTTCTAGCTTCTCAGTCTTGGTCATACCTCGCTTGGTCTCGGTCATGCCTTCCACCACTCGGTCGTAACTGCTCGGTCCTACTATCTTCTGTTATACATGAATGCTTTTAAAATTAATACAACAAGGGTCTTCATATTCTTCCCTTTGTAGCATCATCAAAATCATTATCTTCAAGACACCAATGCTTCCTCATTAGTAACAATCTCCCCCTTTTTGATGATGATAAAAAATTCCCTGTTTAAAAGCATTTTTTGAATATTTGGACAAAATTCAAACATACAAACAAGTTAGTAGTAACTGGACTAGAAGTTGTTCTCCCTCTTTTTTATCATAAGCAAAAAGCAATTGAAAAACTGTTATTTTTATACCTAAAATTGAGTTACATCTTATTTGCTTGAGGACAAGCAAAGTTCTAAGTTTGGGGTTGTGATAACAGTTGAAAAACTGTTATTTTTATACCTAAAATTGACTTCAATTACAACCTTTATGCCTTAGAAATTAGCTTGAACTCATAATTTTGTTGAATTATTGAAAATAATAGAGTTGGACAGGTTTTGTAAAGTCCATTAAAAAT
>NW_025902869.1:0-11498 GCF_018835915.1 Vigna umbellata
TGGTGAAGCAGTAGCCTTCAAAACAGAAATTGGGAGAAAGTGATGCAAACCAATCTCTCCCCATTACATAACTCCATGAACATTCATACAATCATTTCATCAAAAACCTAGAGTGCATTTAAGCTTCTCTTACGAATTTCATCAAACATATTCGTAGAGTTTGTTTCTCTTCACATTTTAGGTACTGTTATAGGTTGGATTAGTTTACAAATAGTTAATATCCACATTTTATACATTCTCATCACTCTATACATAACATTTGCATTTCAGAATTAGAATAAAAGAAAACAAGAAATAGTCTTGCGTTTGTGACTCATTCAATAATATTCTCAATCAAAAATCACATAAAAAAAATACCTTAAAAGCCCTCTGAATCTTCCCTAAACGCAACATCGGTAATGTAGATATCATTGTATGAAGGCCTGAAGGCGCGATTTAAACTGTAATGAGGCACCTCCGGTGAAGAAACGCAGCGGAATGATGTAAATTGGGAAGAGAACTCGAGACCAAGAGCCGAATCAGTGGAGAACGAAAACAAACCCTGAGAATCCAGGAATACTCCAAAAACGGAGACGATGCGACGCGAAGAACCCTAAAACCCTAGGTTGACGAAGGAAACCTAAAATGGATCGATTAATCCGTATATATTATCAGTAGATAAAACTTGTTTTTAGTTATATACGGATTACAACAACTACATATGGATTTTACCTTCGAAAATCTTCCCGCCATCACGCGTTAAAATTATATACGAATTTTATATATGGATATTCAGTAGATAAAAATCCGTATATAATATACGTATATAATTTATTTTTCAAAATTCGTATATAAAATCCGTATGTAATATCTGAATTACATACGGATTATAATCCGTATATCAATATCCGTATATAAATGCAATATTTCTTGTAGTGTTCTATGTTAAATTTAAAAATATTTGTTGATAACTTTGAAATTCTTATCTTCAGTTCACACATCCTCAGAAGAAGCAGATTCATGATACAGTCATACATGAAGATGATGACATGGCTGAAGCGGAGGATGATCCTCTATCAAAGATAATGACAAGATTACCCAGGTTAAAGAGAGCACCATTAGAACTATACTGGGATTTGAGAGTATTTGGTCTCCCCCCAATGTGCTAGTATATATCACATTAACTGATGAATTGGAGGTGATTAAGGGAGACAGGATGTTGAATATTTCCATCATTCAACTGTGGTGCATGTAAGATAGTTTATTTTGTCTTCCATATTAGTTTTATTTAGATTCCTAGTTTCTAACAACTTAACTTTGTTGTTTTAGGTACGTGGACACAATCGTTGTAGACCAAGGTCGGTTTTCCATGTACGGATTTGTTGAACCTCAGACCATTCAACCTTCTGGTAACACACTTGAAAGCACACAACATTATTTGCAAACATGGATGGATGAGTCAAAAAGAGACGTATACCTTGTGCCATACATTGATGGGTAGGTGTTGTTATATGTAAAAGTTCATTATTAAAGTTTACTTAATTAGTTAAATAACTATTTGTCATTCGTAATAGGTCGCATTGGCAGCTGATGGTCGTTATTCCCAAACAATGTAAAATTATATGGTTTTGTTCGTTGCACAGGAAGATGAAAACTGACTTGAGAACCATGCTTCAAGGGTAAGTGTTTCTCCAAAAATGACTTTGAATTTGATGTTCACCTTAAACTTTTATGATAAATATAGTTATATTAATTTTACTTTGTGTTTTCAATCTAACTAGAGTTATTGGTAAATCTCGAGGTCAACTAGTTCAACTTTTGTATCCAAAGGTTATAAGTCATTTATACTTCTAATTCATTTTCTATGTTATTGAATGATCTAAATTCTTGACTATTTAGTTTTTGCTTTTAGTGTAACCAACAGCTAGATTCATGGGAATGTGGCTTCTTTGTCATGTGTTGGATTAAGACCATCATTCGAGCTGTTATTACAGATGATTGGAATGAGGTAATGATACATTACAAATCAAATTCATCTNCTGAGTCGCCCAACGAACACAAATTGTTTTTGAATATCTGCTCTTCAAATGTTATGCATGCTTTGGATAAAAGTAATGTTTGGAGAATGTTTAAAGAACAAATAAGAACTTAAAACAGGTACGATGAAATAGGGTAATTCCACTACTTTTCCAAGATAATTCCATCATCGGTTATCACGTATATTTGTTCACTTGATATGTTTTAGTGTCAAATTAATGACAGTACATTCTTAATAATTCGAGGGCCGCTCATGCATTTAACCAAAGTAAATTCTCAATCAATGCAAAAACCTTCTAGATTATTCACAATAAATTCCACCAAAGTACATCTCAATCAAATCTATTGTGGTTATGCATGTATATTCAAATACATTATGATGCAAAATATTTTACTTTTAACAAAGATTTTTTTTAGATAGATAAATACATAGAGAGAACAAATTCATCAATATCAAAGTAACAATGGGCATTAACTGAACGGAACCTCAGAAATCCGTCATGGAATTATAGCAGAATAGCCCTAGATGCTTAGCTCTCCATGAATGAGTTGAATATACAGATGAAGAAAGTGAGAAGGAGTAATAGAGAATGAATGAAATTAAGTGAATTCTTGGTCTCTTTACTATAGGCTGATCGGGCTTGGACCTGAGATTCAGTTGATATAATCTTTTATCTCATATCTTCCAAATAACTAAAAGATTTAAATAATTATAACATTATTTGGAAGATATTTTCAGTTGATATTCACAAATTAAATTAATTCAACAACTGAATTTTATCTTTTAGCTTTTCCAAATTTCCAAAATTGCACAAATGCCCTGAAATTTCCTTTATCTGCACTTTAGCCCCTTCTGAGTTTCTGAAATTGCAAAAAAGCCCCTCAGTTGACCAGACTTTGACCAGAGAAGGCTTATTGACCAGTTTTGACCAAAGGAGGACGCACCCAATTGGAGCTTGCCACGTGGCTGCCCTCTTCCTTCCCCAATTAGGGTTTCAGATTGGGGAAAGGGCTTTCCCCCTTCGCCGGTTGGCTACGCCGCGTTTCTCTGTTTGGATTTTCTGAGTGGCAGGTGGTGGCCCCGTTTTGGATGCCGGCTTGGAGGAGATGCTCGCGTACGTGGAAGCGCTGTGTTGGTGTTTGATGGTTGCGTCAATGGTTTCCTGACTAGAGAGATCGCGTTTCTGTGGTGGTGATGGCGAGACCGAGCGTGTGTGGAGATGGTGAGAAGCGTGAATCGTGGTGTGTTGAGGATGGTGGCCTCTCCGCGGATGGCGGCTTCGCATGAAGAAGGAGATGACGGCGAGGGAGAAACTGCCATGGTTGAGGCGCTGTGATGGTCGGATTAAAGGGTTTCGAAAGCGCGACCATGTTGGTTGATGGCGTTTTTGTGCGACGGCACTAGCGATGAGGTGGTCATGGTGGCTTCACGGCGGCATGGAGATGGTGGCGCGATTTGGTTCCGAGAAGGGAGAAGATGAACGGAGGTTGCGACGTGGTGTTGACGACAGCACGACAGTGACGTTAGGCTTGCGGCAGCGGCACTGGCAGCTAGGGTTTCTGTGGAAAGGTGGAAGATTATGCCTCATGGGTTAGGGCTGACGTGGCGGCACATGGTTGGTAGTTCTGTGTGGGGAGGATTGTGGACCAGGTCATGATCTGGTGGAGTCTAGCTTAAGAGGGGTATGGTTAGGGAATTTAGGAGGTGTATTTAGAATAGTGGTTACGTTTGCTTAGTATTGGGCTTGTTTTAAGAGAAGAGGGTGTATGTAAGACATTGGGAGGTGGCAAGGGTAAAGTTGGCTGTTTGGCCATTTGTAATTATTTTCCAAATAAAATCTGATTTTGGGCCTTTAATTTCCATTTTGGACCACAAAACTTATAATTTTAAGCTGCACAAATAAACGTAAGAACATCCAAGAATATTTTATGCGTTAAAACTCACTTTTTACGTCTCCTTAATTCCCAAACCCAACAATTCCAATCATCACAAATTCACTTAAAATCAATCATTTAAGCACAATTGTTTCTATCAAAAATTGAATTTTAAAGCTAAATGTGTGCATAAAATATGCATCATCAGTCCTCATACAGCTTGTTTAACCCATTGGCTAGTTCCACTTTCCCGTGTTTCACATTCACCATCTCTCCTCTCCATGTAGTCTTGACTTGCACTCCTTTTTCACTCTCTCACGTAGTGTGCCGACATATCCTTCATCGTTGGTCCACTATAAAAATGTCTTTTTAACGCGCTATGATAAAAGTAAAAACTGTTATTTTTTATACTTTAACATTGATCTTCAATTACACCTTTATAATTTAGAAATAGCTGAACTCATGATTTTTTTGAATTGTTGGAATACAGAGTTGGACAGGTTTATCTTGGATTTTTTCTTGTTTTTGGCAGGTTTTTAATGATGACAGAAGTGAAAAGGGATAGAGATGGAATCAGAAAAGAACACAAAAAGTGCAAAAGAGGAGAAAACGCAAGTACCGCTCAACGCCAATTACCGTTGAGCCGCACTCTCAGACACTCGTTGGCACCGCTAAGGGGAAGAATGAAGCACGCGCTACTACCACTGAGCGGCACTTTTCTGGGCTTGGGCATACTTTTTTTTGTAATTTTTATAGAATATTATATACCGTTTTAGGACATTCTATAAAAAAGTGGTTTGTATCTTTGGCTAGGGACGAAGCATAAACACATTTCACTTTCATTCTTTAACTTTTAATCAACCTTGGGGTAGAATTGGAGATGGTGAGGCGATCTCCCTCTTTCCTCGTTTCTTTCCCCGGTTTTTTTCTATTCTTTCCATTTTCTCTTTTCTTTATTCTTCTATTCTTTCATCCTTATTGTTTTCTATTCTTCATCAAGTTTATCATTATTAAGTTCAATGATTGGTAACTAAAACTTATTTTTTTGTTGTGGTAATCGATGGTAAAAATCCTATAAACTCTCTTGTTATTGAATTTGTTCTTCCAAGATCACTTTTTATGATACACAAATGGCTTTCTTTCGATTAATAGTTTAGGAGGTTTTTTTTCTCTCTTTCTTTTTTCCCTCTTGTTTGCTCAAAGCAATGCATGTTTAACCTCATAATCCGATGTCATGATATTGGTTTGTGTCGATATGGACACTAAGGGGAAATCTTAGATCTAATCTCTCTCCAATAGTATATACAAACCTAAACATAGGATTATGATAGTTGGTTGCCTTTAATTTCTTGTTCACTATAATGCATGATTAATTGCTAGGGAGATAAGACATTGTAATCGTGATTAGTTAGGCTTCTTCACCGAGACATCGGGTTTTAAAGTAATTTAGAAAGTGGCATTAACATTAATGAAAGAATGATGAAATTCCTAAATACATGAGGTGGGAAGGATGAAATTGATAAAACCCCAAACATATTCATCCATAGATTTCAATTCATGTGTTTTGCTTTCTTTCCCTTCCCATTGATCATCACATGCATACATATTTACTTTTTCAGTCTTTTGTCATTTGAAACTTACAACAATTTTGTTCACAAGTCTTAATTAATCATAAATCACATAACTGTCTAGGCCGTGAGTCCTTTGGGAGAACGATACTTGGTCTTACCAGGATTATTACTTGATACGATTGGTTACACTTGTCGAGGGTGAACAAGTTTTTGACTCCGTTTTCGGGGATTGAAAATTTGTTCATCATCTATATACGCCTCGGTTTTACTAAAACCAAGTGTAAAAGCACGGTGGCATTTTCGTAGTTTTGGGAATTTATATGCCTTAGTTTAAAAGAACCGAAGCGCAAGATTCTCTACCTCGGTTAAGTCCTAGACCAATCCTAAATTTTGCCATTTGTACCCTCTGCTCCTGCTTTCACATCAGGCTCACAACAGTGAACAACTTTTTGAAAAACACATACTGTGTCGGTTATAATCAGAACCGAGCATAAAGGTGCCAATTGAGTCATATGGGTTCTATATATTTTCAAAATTGCCATTATAATTTTATTTTTTATTATTTTTCTGATATAATAGGCATCGGTTAAGTTGAGAACCGAAACAGTATAGTTATATTACCTCTTTATATTTTGAATCGAGGCCATATAGGCTCAGATCCTCTTCTCTTTCGGATTCCAAGTGGGCTCTAATTAAGGGTTCAACTTTTTTTCCTTTTGGAGCAAGCCCAGATCCTTCTCTTCCCCTTGAATGCGCACGAGCAGCGAGGCTAAAGCTTCTTCCCTTTCTCTTCTTCCCTTGAACGCGGACGAGAAGCGAGAGTGCTGTGATTGAGGTAAGTGGCCAGCGAAGACATGGAGAGACGCGGCGAGTCGCGTCTGATAGCGCGAGGTCGCGTCTGATAGCAGCGAGGCGCAGGCGAGGTCGCATTTGATAGAGGCGAGGTCACTTCTGATAGCGGCAAGGCGTGGGGAGTTGTCCTATACGTAAGCGCTTCCGGGAAGGTTCCAACTCCGACTTCTTTCGATGGAGACGACTACGCGAGGACATTGGTCGTTCTGATTCGCGGCGCAAGTTTCCTTCTCCTCCTTCTTCCTTTGTTTTCTTTTTGAGTTTTAGGAATTCCTTATTTCGTATAAGAACGTTGTTGGGTGCGAATGGGGAATGCGATGATGGACGAAGGCGGCGGTGGCGCTTTGGAGGAAGGCGGCAGCGGTGAATCCTTTTTCTATTTGGCCATTTTAGGGTTTTTGATATTGAGAATTGTAGAATTAGGTGTTTTATTTTTAGATTTGGGGTTTTTTTGTTCTTGTTTTTGCGACTTAGGGTTTCAGCTATTCATCTAATTTTGGGGTTCCAGTTTTGTTATCTGAGTTTGTGAAACAACGTGGTTATGTCCTAAAACAAAATTCCTCGCTTGGGAAAATCAGGTATAACTCAGATTGTAGAGGAGATTCTCTCCAAGCGCGGGTCTTGTTCATCTTTAACGTTTTTCATAGCCATTTTGGTCACTCGTCTAGCGGAAGAAGTGGACGGCGGAGGACGGTGAACGGAGGGTTGAAAGAAGGGCGTGAGAAAGGGAGGAGCGTAGGGAATCTAGAAGAAGGGCGTGACACAGGGATTTCATTTCAAATTCATTTTTGGGCTTCTGTCTTTGCAATCTTGATGTTTTTCAGTTTGGGGGTTTGAAATTAGAATCTGGAATTGAAATCAGAACCGAAGCACAAAGGTGGCTAAAATAAAAAAAAGATCCTACTGCCTCGGTTCAGGTTCCAACCGAGGCAGTAGAGGGAGACAAAGTAACTCGGTTCGGAACCGAGGAAAGAGTCTACCACTTTTTGCCCTCGCCTGAATATGCCCGGTTCAGGAACCGCTGCCTATAGGCGAAAATAACCGATGCCATTTTCTCTGACTACACTAGTGGTCCCTCACCGATAAGTTTCTCTTTCTTCTAGATTCTCTAATTGCTTCGCCTCTCATTTGAACTCCATTTTTTCATCCCGTTATACTATTATGAAAACCCTAAAATTCAGGGAACCTAATCCCTATTAGAATTTTGGCGAAATTAGTTTTACAAATGTGGATAGAAAATAGGGTAGATGCAAAGTTTTGATATTAAAGCTTTCACTGTTTTAAAGTTTATGACATCTAGTGAAGAAGGGCTTTAGACGTTTGTTATTTTGGCCTTTTTAACGTCGGATCCACATCCGACGTCTTTGTGGGTGACGTTAATCAGACGTCGGACAGTGTATACTCGACGTCCTATGTAGACGTCAGACTGGAATACCAGATATCTACCATAGACGTCGGAGGTGGATAAACTGACGTCTATATAGACGTCGGAAGTTGGATTAAACAGACGTGTATATAGTCGTTATATGTAGGCATTCCGACGTCCTATAGGCCCTAAAACGTTTTTGTTCACTATAACTCATTTATATATACACTATAAATATAAATTATGCATATAGTATTGATATAGACTACTATACTATAATATATATATATATATATAATATATATATATATATTTATATATTTATGCGTTTCATATAAAGAAATTGTACTTAATGTACACTCCATACCAACTACTCCACATATAAACTTAAACTAACCAAAGTTGTTTTCCGCAATATAAGTGATCCTAGCTCTATCTTTGTAGAAGATAATTTGTCCACTCATGCCTTATCTGCCTAATTGTGTCCTCTGGTATAAGAGATGTACTCTTGAAGCGCTGCAAAATGAAGAAAGATTCATTATGGTTTCATATTTTTAAAGATGAATTTGATTTGTAATGTATTCATACTGCATCATTTCCCATTTCAGTCATCTGTAATAACAGCTCGAATGATGGAACAAAGACAAGAAGCCACATTCCATGAATCTAGCTGTTGGTTACACTAAAAGCACAAAACTAAATAGTCAAGAATTTAATCATTCAATAACATAGAAAATGAATTAGAAGTATAAATGACTTACAACCTTTGGATACAAAAGTTGAACTAGTTGACCTCGAGATTTACTAATAACTCTATTTAGATTGAAACACCAAAGTAAAATTAATATAACTATATTTATCATAAAAGTTTACACACACACACACACACACACACACACATATATATATATATATATATATATATATATTATACTGTTTTGGGATAATTTTCTGTTTTTCAAGTGTGGTTTTATTGCAAAAATAAATTAATTTTTTAAAAAAAAACACCCAGTAGACGTTGGTTAATGCACTGTCAGACGTCTATAGACGTCTGTCAATGCACAAACCGACGTCCAATTAGGTATAGTGAACAAAACGTTTTAGGGCCTATAGACGTCGGATATGCCTACATATAACGACTATATACACGTCTGTTATATCCAACTTCCGACGTCTATATAGACGTCAGTTATATCCACCTCCGACGTCTATGTAGATATCTGGTATATCCAGTCAGACGTATACATAGACGTCGAGTATACACTATCCGACGTCTGATTAACGTCACCCACAAAGACGTCGGATGTGGATCCGACGTTAAAAGGCCAAAATAACAAACGTCTAAAGCCCTTTCTTCACTAGTGTCATAAACTTTAAAACAGTGAAAGCTTTAATATACAAAATCTTTGCATCTAACCCTATTTTCTATCCACATTTGTAAAACTAATTTCGCAAAATTCTAATAGGGATTAGGTTCCCTGATTTTTAGGGTTTTCATAATAGTATAACGGGATGAAAAATGGAGTTCAAATGAGAGGCGAAGCAATTAGAGAATCTAGAAGAAGAGAACTTATCGGTGAGGGACCACTAGTGTAGTCAGAGAAAATGACATCGGTTATTTTCGCCTATAGGCAGCGGTTCCTGAACCGAGGCATATTCAGGCGAGTCAAAAAGTGGTAGACTCTTTTCCTCGGTTCCGAACCGAGTTACTTTGTCTCCCTCTACTGCCTCGGTTGGAACCTGAACCGAGGCAGTAGGATCTTTTTTTTATTTTAGCCACCTTTGTGCTTCGGTTCTAATTTCAATTCCAGATTCTAATTTCAAACCCCCAAACTGAAAAACATCAAGATTGCAAAGACAGAAGCCCAAAAATGAATTTGAAATGAAATCCCTGTGTCACGCCCTTCTTCTAGATTCCCTACGCTCCTCCCTTTCTCACGCCCTTCTTTCAACCCTCCGTTCACCGTCCTCCGCCGTCCACTTCTTCCGCTAGACGAGTGACCAAAATGGCTATGAAAAACGTTAAAGATGAACAAGACCCGCGCTTGAAGAGAATCTCCTCTACAATCTGAGTTATACCTGATTTTCCCAAGCGAGGAATTTTGTTTTAGGACATAACCACGTTGTTTCACAAACTCAGATAACAAAACTGGAACCCCAAAATTAGATGAATAGCTGAAACCCTAAGTCGCAAAAACAAGAAAAAAAACCCCAAATCTAAAAATAAAAAACATAATTCTAAAATTCTAAATTTCAAAAACCCTAAAATGCCAAATCGAAAAAGGATTCACTCCGCTGCCGCCTTCCTCGCAAAGCGCCACCGCCGCCTTCGTCCATCATCGCATCCCCATTCGCACCCAACATGCGTTCTTATACGAAATAAGAAACCGCTAAAACTCAAACGAAAACTAAGGAAGAAGGAGGAGAAGGAAACTTGCGCCGCGAATCAGAACGACCAATGTCCTCGCGTAGTCGTCTCCATCGAAGAAGTCGGAGTTGGAACCTTCCCGGAAGCGCTGCCGCTATCAGATGCGACCTCGCCGCTATCAGACGTGACCTCGCCGTGCCTTGCCGCTATCAGAAGTGACCTCGCTGCTATCAAATGCGACTTCGCCACGCCTCGCCGCTATCAGACGCGACCTCGCCGCATCTCTCCATGTCTTCGCTGGCCACTTACCTCAATCACAGCACTCTCGCTTCTCGTCCGCGTTCAAGGGAAGAAGAGAAAGGGAAGAAGCTTTAGCCTCGCTGCTCGTGATTGGTTTTGTCGATATGGACACTAGGGGAAATCTAGATCTGGGGAATCTCTCCCAAAGTATATTACAAACCTAAACATAGGAGTATGATAGTTGGTTGCCTTTAAGCTTCTGTTCACTATAATGCATGATTAATTGCTAGGGAGATAAGACATTGTAACTATGAATGAGTATAGGCTTTCTTCACCGAACATCGGGTTTTAAAGTAATTTAGAAAGTGGATTTCATTAACATTATGATGATTGAATTCTATTACAAGAGAGTGGAAAGGATGATTGATAACCCAACAACTTCATCCATAGATTTCAATTCAGTGTTTTGCTTTCTTCCTCCCATTGATCATCACATGCATACATATTTACTTTTCAGTCTTTTTGCATTTGAAACTTACAACAATTTGTTCACAAGTCTTAATTAATCATAAATCACATAACTGTCTAGGTCGTGAGTCCTTTGGGAGAACGATACTTGGTCTTACCAGGATTATTACTTGATACGATTGGTTACACTTGTCGAGGGTGAACAAGTTTTTGACTCCGTTTTCGGGGATTGAAAATTTGTTCATCATCTATATACGCCTCGGTTTTACTAAAACCGAAGTGTATAAAAGCACGTGGCATTTTCGTAGTTTAGGAAGTTATATGCCGTTTTTAAAAGAACGAAGCGCAAGATGTCTACTACCTCGGTTAAGCCAGAAATCGAGCATAAAGTTTTGCCATTGTACCCTCTGCTCCTCTCAAATCAGTTGACAAACTGGAAAACTTTTGAAAAACACATACTTGTCGGTTAAATCAGAACCGAGGCATAAAGGTGCCAATTGAGTCATATGGGTTCTATATATTTTCAAAATTGCCATTATAATTTTATTTTTTTATTTTTTGATATAATAGGCATCGTTAAGTTGAAGAACCGAAACAGTATAGTTATATTACCTCTTTATATTTTGATCGAGGCCATATAGGCTCAGATCCTCTTCTCCTTCGGATTCCAAGTGGGCTTAATTAAGGGTTCAACTTTTTTCCTTTTGGAGCAAGCCAGATCCTCATCTTCCCCTTGAATGCG
>NW_025902871.1:0-19671 GCF_018835915.1 Vigna umbellata
AATCTTCGGAAGAAAAAAAAAAACATAGACAGGTGCAGATTTTGTCTTCTCTTGATTTGCTGATGGGGTGAACATGGGTATTGAAAAGATGAACAGCAGTTTTAGATGGACAGATGCTCTATAATGAGCACCTGGTAGCATAAAGGAACATGTACGTAAGATTTGTCACTTCCATGCGCAATACAAGCTGACAGATTAAGATTATTATCTGCAGGAAAATCAACATGTCTCCAGCTTCTTCTTCATGAAGTCACTATATTGGAACCCTTATCAATCACCAAACTCTCTTTTAGTCTCAACGATCCAACTTCTCGCTAGCTTCACAATACCTAACATTACACAAAAGTGCACCTCAGAAATTACTAACACTCTTTCATACACTACACAATGCGCAGTATAACCTTCATAGTAACAACTATTGTTGAAACTTGAAGTCAAGTAGTTTATTCTTCACAAAAAAATTATAGACATGTTCTGTGTGTAAGACTCTAATATAAAGAACAAAATGAGAGAGAAAAAACCATAAATACAATCATATGAAATACTAACAAGACAATGTTTTCTTGCAGAAAGTGTAGTATATGGAAAGTACTTGTGATGTATTGTTAATGATAGTCTAGTTACTGTGGCTTTGATGACATACTCCACATAAACTCCATAATGTACAATGACGAGTTACATATGCATAAATTATTTGCATGCTAAAGTTTGAATGCATTACAATCGGCAAGTATAATATATTTAAATGAAAGCTTAATTAAGTTTTGAATTCAAAAATACAAAAATTTAATAAAGACTTCATTGAAAGTTTTCAACTGTATCAAAGACTTACAATTGCACTTTTAAAATACACAAAAGCAGAACGTAATTTATTATATATATAACTTGGAAACTCATTATTCATAAATTTAAGAGTTTACTTAAAAAAATATATATTTAAAAAACTATTAATGACATGTATATATAACAACTCCGTAATAAAGCATAGGAAACCACATTTGTGATATTGCATTAATTCTAAATAAGATCAAACTTCATGAATAATTAAATCATACATAAAATTCACAAATGAAGATATAAATTTCGAAGTGAAAATATTTCTAAATGAAGTTAATTTTTCAAATTATCATGAGTCCTAATCAAATAGTTACCTTGTAAGGTTAATGGAACAAAAATTACATATTCGTAATCCAAGAATATATACAAGTTTACTCGAAATTATTTGAATGAGCTCAGCGAGAAGTTAGCTTCTTTTTTTCTATAATTGTAAGCTTATAATGGTTATTCAGGGTCTCCGGCTCAAGAATAGATCCCCTGAAAATTTTGCTATTTGTTTTCTTCTTGATTACATAATTGTCCACTTAATTAATTTCTTTTAAACCCACTTTTGTGATCCATCAACGTAACTTAGCTTAAATAGCAGCAGCAATAAATTTGCAAGCTCCGTTTCAGTATAACCTCAACATCCAATAATTTCTAAGAGAATCTTTAATAATGCAAATGTCTTCGTGGTTGTCTTATTCTGATACAATATTTTATTTTATTTTTCTTCTCATTAAATAAAATATGTATTTTATAGAGAATACAGTCGCGTATTTTACCGTTATAGAGAGAAGAGGAGATCAGGGTAGAAGAGAGAAGAAAAACAAATCAGTGGCAAGAAAAATCATAACCAGTAAACTTGAAAATTTAAAGCCAACAAACCATCGAAAAAGCTTAAAAGATGTTCTCCTTCTACAACCAATCAGTGCCAACAGATGCAATGCGCAACAACAGTCTTCTTGGAATCGCAAGAAGCTCTTTAAGAAGCACGATCTGATGGGCTTGTACAAGTTCGCGATCCAGGCCCACCGAGTGGTTGGAGGCATCGTCTTCCGCCGTATGCTCCTTGCCTGAGCTCCGATTGCGTCCACCCCAACGCTACCATTCTTCTCCCACGTTCTGATCATGCAGGGCTATGGTGTGTACGGTTACATGGGCTGGGGAAGAAATTGGAAGAAAAAGACTTATGGTATAAGTTTAACTAACTACAAAAATTATATGAATTGCTCATTGTTTACCCTCCAAACAATTTTATACAATAATTGCTTATTTATAATGTAACATCAGTCACTTAATAAAGCTCTAAAATTTATGGCATTAGATATACTGCAACATATGTCCTATCCTATCATGAGTCATTGAACATTTAAAGGCCATTCTATATTCTTTTGTGCCCAGTTTGGATTTTAGAGTTTTTTTCTTTTCAGTAAATCATTTTAGTTCTAAAAGTGTATAACAATCATAATAGTCCTAAAACTGAAAAAAACACTAAAAAGATTATCTAAAGTATAACTGATCAACCATACTACTTTAAAAATTAAAATGTGACTGAAATTATAAGTGACCAACATGACAATAAATAGTAAACGTAGAAACTTATTTAAAATCTCCTTAGCTTCAAAAATCAAGGTGTGAACAAGACACATTTAGGAATTAAAATGGTTCACTCGTCTGTTATCTGTTTTGGTTGTTTAAATTAGCGGTTTTTACTATTTGAATCACAAACATCGAAGACCAGCAGCAGAAGCATAAGGTTTGGTGCTTTGCTCTGCTTCTTGTGTGGTTGGCATCGATGCTTGCTACAAGTTATCCGAGTAATGCTATCTCTCCGTATGCAGTTGAATTAAATGAAACACCGTATTACATAGTTTTTTTATGTTATTGACTTTCATAAGCACAAACAACAAATATCCTAGCGGTTCTACATCTAAATGCACAACACCAATGTTGCACCTCCAATGTTGATCTATATAAATAACAGTTAACTTCCATAAACAGGGTAACGAAAAGATGATAAAACGACAAAGCATTAGATCATGTCAATATAATTTCACCTGCAGTAGAAACCCAAAATGAGAGATAAACCTTTGGGTCAAAACTCAATTGTAGTAGCGTGAACCAGTGTCGTAGACACGACCACCAGGATATGGACCCCTAGGTTCAAATCCTTGATCTCTACCACCTCCAAGAAATCGAGCTCTCTCCCTGTTAGGATCAAAATGATCGGCAGAATAACCTCGTTGCACTTCTCCACCTACACCTGGAGCATTCGCATTGTTGAAACCATGAGGGTCTCGGGGTGCCAAGCCACTGCTTGGGTAAGGATCCCTTATGAGTTGCTGGTACTGTTGTTGCCTAGCATGTGCTTCCCTTTGAAGAAATTCAGCTCTTCGGTTGCTATGCTGAGCTCGAAGTGCTGCCAGTTTTTCTTCATACTGAGCATTGATTGCATTAATTTTCTGAAAAGAAATATGTAGAACTTAGTTAAAGCTCAATGGAATTGAAAAATATACAGAATTCAACACGAATAAGATTATCCTTGCAACACCCAGTGTGCTGCAAATATCCAGCTTCAAGACAGTTATATAGATCATTTAAAATACAAGGAAATATGCAGGTGACAACTTACCCAGTGCTCACAGTTAGCTATAAGAAGAACCCAACTCAACAATAAAAAATAAGAATACTCATGCAAAGATGATTTTGCACATCAATTTAATATTCAGGAAGTATTATAAAAATTATAAAATGGGTCACAGTACTAAGATCAGACAACACACTGGGCTAGTTCATATAGTTTAAACGATGCAAAAAAGTACACGCAACTGCTGTATTCAAAGTTTTACAATATCACTTCAAGTTTATCAACCTAGATGCAAAAAGAGCAGTATATAACTGCAGTTTCACATTTGCATAATGACTTTAAGTTTATCAAATGGAAAAGGCCTAGGTATACAAGTTACAACAAAACTATCCATTAGAAACAATTTTTTCCTTCCAAAAATTATTCCATAAATGGAGATAGTAACCCGTTGATAAGCTTGCATTGACATAGTTGGATCCCTGCAAATCGTAATTCTAAGAAGATCTGTATCTGATACCTTGGTGTGTTTCTAACTCTACGTAACAGCTATAAAAAGTTTTATAGCTTCAACAGTATCTTTAACATCTTCAAAAAAAGGCAAACTGTATAACATCTATTAGGAAAAAGAAAGAAACAAGACAAAAGAAGTTGCAAAAAGAGTAGAGGACATAGGGTATTTCAAGAACACCGTAACAAATTAATAATGTTTATTTTTATGTTTATCTCAAACNGCCTAGGTATACAAGTTACAACAAAACTATCCATTAGAAACAATTTTTTCCTTCCAAAAATTATTCCATAAATGGAGATAGTAACCCGTTGATAAGCTTGCATTGACATAGTTGGATCCCTGCAAATCGTAATTCTAAGAAGATCTGTATCTGATACCTTGGTGTGTTTCTAACTCTACGTAACAGCTATAAAAAGTTTTATAGCTTCAACAGTATCTTTAACATCTTCAAAAAAAGGCAAACTGTATAACATCTATTAGGAAAAAGAAAGAAACAAGACAAAAGAAGTTGCAAAAAGAGTAGAGGACATAGGGTATTTCAAGAACACTGTAACAAATTAATAATGTTTATTTTTATGTTTATCTCAAACCTCTCTGTGTCTGGCATATTCTGCATCTTCAGCGTCATTCTGTTCTTTAGTGAGTTTAATAATGTCATCACGAAAATTCTGCTCAAGACCTTCAAAAGTTTGTGATAAATGATTTCCTTCGTATCCAACATCCATATTTTCTTCATGGGCCTGAGATCTGGAATCATTGTTGTTCCGGCCCTGCCCTTGAAAATAGGACTTTGAAGCATCAACCCCTTGACCTACACTAGAACATGAAACGGTTCCCCTCTGTTTAGGAGTTTGAAAACTCTTTCCGTAATATAAACATGTGTAACCAGGCCTTCTAGACACGGAAGCTAATGTTTTGAAAATTCAAAACTAAAATAGGTTCTGAAAATGTGCCATGTTTACTGAATTACAACTCCATAAAAGCAGACATCAAAAGTAAAATAAATTCATCTCCTATACATCAAGTACTACTTTTAAGTCTGTTCATTGAAAAAGAAGCAAAATTTGCAGAAAGGATGCCAGGAACAAGAATAACTATATGCATTTAATAGTAAATTGGAAAGGATGACATTTAAAAGGATTATGCTGCCCAATTGAGTCACGTGAATTGTTAATCTGTTTTCTGAAGGATTATGCTGCCCAATTGAGTCACGCTAATACCTCACTTCTAATTTAGAAACAAAAATCTCCATATTGAAATACAGAAGAAAGGTTAACAATCATAATACTTTAGATAACTATGACTACACCATATAACGTCTCTTCCTCTTCTTTTCCTAGTCTTCTTTATAATCTCATTATCTTTGTTTCCTCGTCTTCTCTTTACTTTCTCTCCAATTCAGCATTTTCACTTTCTCGATATTTTTTTACAAAATTCAGTACACAAGTGCAGCATGAGTTATTCTTCTGTCTTATGCCATTTATCAGGTGATTTAGTTCTGGCAACAGCGTAAAAAACAGAAGATATATCATACATACACACTCTTCTCCTTTAAGTCTACATCATAGATCCTACTTTTTATTTAGTGAAAAACCAACGGTTCAAGACTCGACATTTATGTCAATTTCATGAAAAAAATGGCAAGAAATCAAAATATACATTATACTAAATAATCATAAAAACTTGTAAAAACAATACTTAGTTACAACTTCAAGATTTATGGGCCCCTCACGTGACATACTTCAAAAACATAATTGTTTTCACAAAGCCAGATGCAGCACATAGCTAGGTTAACAGAAGGATAAACAAGTGTGAAGTGGCAGCGAAAAATACTTGCCTTCACTAAACATCCGAGATGCCATTGAATTGGACATCTTCGATTCGTCCATTTCCCATTCCACATGACCCTCTGGGTGGAATTCGCATACGGATTCTTCCTTTTCTGGAGTAAAGGCTTCGAGCCGTCCTTCAAAATTGCCAGACTTGGCCTCCCCCCTTGGACCGGCCACCATATGATGCATCTGGCTACCAACACTAGTGTTGGCCGATGGATCCCCATAGTGCCCCTGCCGTCGCATTGTCACAAACAACTCCTATGTGAACACAACCTCTGAGACATCAAAACCACAAAACCCAAACCAATCACTAAACCACATAACCCACACTGCAATCATACAGCAACACGCATTTACCGATTACTTGCTCTCACACGAAACATTCCATAAACAAATTGAAACAGATATTTCAAAATAATTACCAACTCTGGGAACTGAATCCCAAATAGAACCATCAAGACATATCAGTCTGTATAATAAACATAAGTCATTGAATCCTAGGGTTGAATAAAGAAATCAAACTAAAAAGTTTAAGTAAATCAATCATAGAAGACGAGCAAGTGTATAGAACGTGCAAAATAACGGGAAAATAAAAGGATAAAATATGTCAACAGAGCTCTATAACATACCGAATCAATTAGCACTTGTGATATCGAGCTAGCGAAACAGAACGAGAGTGGAAATGCAATGATATGTTCAACAATTAGCGATCCAAAGGAAATACATTGCAGGTGACGAGGATGATGAAGTGAGAGTGAAATGAAAATCTGAAAACCCTAATTCAAGAAGGAGGAAGAACCCGTAATCTACCAGCATTGCTCACAGTTTGCAAAATACACATGGAAAAAATAAAGACAAAGATTTTAGCAACAATAAAAGAAAAATATATAAGAATTAAATAACATTTTCGTAAATTTGCGAATTTTGAATAGGTTCTCAATATTTTTTTTCTTCAGTTTTGGTATTAAAATTTTTTATTTGTTTTTTATTCTTATTATTCAGTAACAAGTGCTGTACTTTTTGTTTCGCATGAATCTATATATTTTTTCTTTTAGTCTTCAATCATTTTTTTCTCACTTTTTTTTCTGTTGTAAATTTTCTTTCGTTCGTGTTTATGTATTTTATTAGCATATGTGTAAACAATTAAGTAAAAACCAATATATATATATATATATATATATATATATAAATAAGGGTTTAATTTCTTTTTTCAGCTAGTATATTTTAGCTGTATATCAGGTTTTAGTAGATAAAAATGTTCTCATATATTATGGATTTTTTGATCAAGAGTATTTGAATAATTTTCATTCTCAAAACTAAAAAAAACAAAAAACCTCTAAACTCTTACTCACCTCCCTCATTCTTCTCAATCTTTTCTCTTTGATCTTTCTCACTCCAACATTTTCTCTGTCATCCCTACTGTAATCCCAACTGAAAAAAATTCATAAACACTCGTCTAACCCTAATTCACTTTCATCACTTATCCAATTTGTTTCTCTCTCGTCTACATACTCTCTTACCCACACAATTTCAATTGAAGTGAAATCTTTCGGATAAATCAATGCAATTAGGAGGATTCAATGAAAAGACATCAATTCAAATCCTGAGTTTTCGAATTGAGAGAAATCAAGAATTCTCACTATTTCTTACATTCATGAATAGGTTGGGGTAAAAATATCATAAAAAATACTTTAGATAAAACTAAAATATTGGCAATTTGAAACGAAATATGGTTCCAGATCCATGTATTCTTTTTGTAGTATTTTTTTGTACTAGATTCAATTAAATTAGAACAAATCATTTTTTGAATTCTTCTTTTTTATTCTTAGTTTTTTATCTTTTGTCTAGATTCGAATCCGAAAAAATTATAAGTTAATTAAACAGCAACCCGTGACACCTTTCTGATTTTTCCAGTTGGAGACATTAGGGATGACAGAGAAAATGTTGGAGTGGAGAGGGATGAGAAGAGAAATGATTGAAGGAATGAGGAGGTGAGTAAGGGTTTGGGGTTTTTACCTTTTTTTTAGAATGAAATTATTCAAATACCATTTACCTTAAAACTTAGAATCCATAATATATGAGAACATTTTTGTCTACTAAAATCCGGTACACATTGACTTGTCAAGTTAGCAAACTCATATATCTAATATATATATATATATATATATATATATATATATATATATATTATAATATATATATATTATTATATATATTCTTAATTTCTTTTTACCTTAAGAAATGTGAATCGTGCATGTTTTTTTAAAGTTCTTTTTGCTGGAACAAAAATTAATCAACTTGACCCAAATGATGTTCATAAGGGTTTTAATATTTTTTTTATTTGCAATATTTTCAATTGAAGGTAAAAACTAAACAAAAAACTCTTAGGCTATATAATATTGTGTCATTATTTAAATATAATATTGCTTAATAATTTGCTTTCTAGATTACTTAATAATTAAATAAACTAAATGTTAAAAAATATATAACATTATATTGATGTGAACAGTTAAAGTCGTGTTTTCTAAATAAAATTTCATGTTAGTTGCTTAAACCAACACTTGATATAATCAAAGGAAAGAAAAATGTTAATAATAAACATATAAAAAAATAATAATCTATGAACAATGGTCTAATATAAACAAGAGAGATAATTTTTTTAAATAAAAATAGTAGTAAATTTTTAAAATTTAAGACAATAAAGAATACAAATGAGATTTCTAGAGAGATATACTATTCCAACACTGGATTAAATGAAAAACAGGTAAAAAAAAGTGAAGATATTATTTCAATAATACAGTTTTATTACTGCTGTATTATATATGGCTACAAGAAAAAAAAATGTATTTTATACAACTATTTATTGAATAATTTAGTATTAATTAAGATAATTTAGTATTTTTTTTCTATCCAACCAAAACACAGTGTAAGAGATCACATCTTATTAGGCAATTTATAAAATTGAATTAAATCTAAACAGAAATAAATTTCAATCATGAACCTTATATAGCATCACAAGTCCAAAGTCATGCAGTGACTTTGACATCACTGAATTTTAGCCTTACATGATTCTGACTGGTGAAAGGTGATATACGGTACACATTACAATGAAAACACTTGACAATGAAGCAAAGAAGTTCGCCAGATCAATCATACAAAGGACACTTCATATATCAGACACCAAAGATCCAAGAACGATCTTAAAATTAAACTTAATGCAAGTTAACAACTCGTCCCGATCATTCTTCAGTGTCATCTTCAGAGAGTAAGGTCCTGCAAAACGAACAGTGAGGGAAATGAGCTCCGTAATGTGAGGTTTAACCAAAACAAAATTTTGCTGTCGAAGACAGATGACTAAACCAAGAAGCAGAGAATTCAGAAAATTTGTACCAGGTGTATTCTGTGCCTTGACCCACAACAATAACATCAGTACAGTACGTACAAAATAGGTGTGATTATCTCACCTTATCAGTTGTCTATTACCCTGAGTGCTCAGATCAAGCATCAAACGAAACAAAATTGTCTTTTTGTGGGAGATGGGTACTTCACAGTTCACATTCAGCTGTGTTTTTTTCTTGTTACAATACGATGGTTTATTTTAGAGGATGTATTCATTAGGAATAGATTATATATATATGTGAAATGTAAGGAATTGACATACTTCTAATGTAGGATTTAAATTTATACTTAATTATTCTCAATACATGATTACTGTAGATATATTCATATCTTTATTTTTTATTTAGTTTGTTATTATTTCTCGGACAAATGTGCACTTGAACAACATTTTTGACAACATTTAGACACGGCAGCCACGTGTCTAACATTTGCGTGGTCCATTTCATTTAATTTTCCAACTGGACCACTCAAATTTAGACACGTGTGTGCTGTGTCTAAATGTTGTCAAAAATGGTGTCAAGTATCATTTCCTTATTTCTCATTTGTATTTTGGGCTTAGCCCATATTTCTTCTATTATAAATAGAGAACCCTATGTGTGTATTTAACAAGGGAGATTAATCCAAATATAGTTTTTCACGATATTCAAATGGTATCAGAGCATGCTTCTGATCTTCTTCCGGCGTCTGTTGTCTGCGGCGGCGGCCATCCATGGTGCCGGCAGCCCCTAAAATTTCAGTGGGCAGCCCTTTCTTTTCTCTTAAATATGTGCCACAGTCAGTATCCGTGCAGCCAGTCGCCTTGTCGTCGACCATCGCCAGCCACTGTCCGCTTCCAACCTCTGTCCGCAGCCGGCCACCATTCGCCGCCTCTTGTTGTCGCCGTCGCCCACGCGGCCACCGTCACAGTTTCGAGGGTGACCTGCGGATCGGACCGTCTCTTCGAGCGACGGCAACCACGCCGGTTTCGAGAGCCACTTCTCAGTCACGCGCCGCCACGCAGCGACTTCTTTCCGGCACAGTCCGCGTCGCCGCCGCCCCGAAACGTCGTATGCTACGGCGAAGTCAAGGGTTAGGTGGCCTTGAGAAGCGCAACCCAATCCTAGTGGTCCCGTTCTCCGAAGCCTCCGCACCAGCTGTCACAGCGCCGTTCTTCTCGGCCAGTCTCGGTCGCGTGTTCTGCACGCACCCCTTCATAGCTCTCGCCGGACATCCCCTCTCTGTTCGTTGACTTCCAGAGCAGCCATGTGCTGCCATCTCGGTTGTTCGTATCGCGTTGATTGTCCGGTTGGTTGCCGTTGGCCACTGTCGGCACGTTTTCCGTGTACAGCATGTATGCTTCCAACCACTGTGTAGGCCCCCATCACCTCGTCAGTTGTGATGGCAGTCCCTGTAGTTTGTGCGGGGGTGGGGGGATTCTAAGATCAGTCACTGATGGCAATGTAGTAAAGAGTACAATACCCCCCACCACGTAACCACACAAGCCAAGTCACCCCCCCCCCCCCCCCCCCCCCAACCTAGCACACAGTACTATTCACACTAACCACACACAACAACACCCATTCCCCCCCCCCCTCCCCACCCCCCCTCCTCAATACAGTTTATAGCTACAACCGCCGCTGCCAAGCGCGTACCGGGTCTCAAACAGACGCAATGCGTCAGTTCTTCTTGGGCTAGAGTTTAGTACGATTTTCTTTGTGATACACTGCTAAGTATCACCACTTGGGAGTTGTCCAGCAAAGAATTTTGGACCTCCAACAGTCTTTGGATATTTGATGCTTGTTTTCAGAGCATGGTAGGCTTATATTTTGTTTTGTTTTAGTGGCATTTCCACCTTCACACTAAGGGGGAGTACGTTTCCAAGACACTGCAAGTCACATAAATATGGGTGTAGTCCCTGCAGTTTTGTAGATTTCAGCCATATTTCTTCTATTATAAATAGAGAACCCTATGTGTGTATTTTACACAAGGGAGATTAATCCAAATATAGTTTTTCACTATATTCAACAATTACAAAGGTGTAATATTTTCCTTTTATCTTGTGGTTTGACCTTGTACAGGATGACCGCCCGGTCAGCCACATATCGAGTGGTCAATACTCCTTCATCCATTGTGAAACATTCAGTCCGCCACGGATTTTATTTTGGTATCACTCCAAAAGACTTCTTACCAATGGAAGTATCTTATGTGTATATAAACTTTTTTCCATCTCTTATTTTATCCGATATGAGACTTTGTTTGTACCCAACATTAGACATAGTGACACACCATGTGGAATGCACACTTCATCCCAAAGTCCCTGACAGGAAACATTGAAAGAGATCACAACAATTGACATTTAGGAAAAGTAAACATCCCAGCACCCGCTCTAACTTTACCATTTTCATCTACCACTTCCTTCTATCTACCTTTAGCAGGAAACTCCCTCCCTTCTAATATTCTATTACATCTATCCACCAATGCATAAATGTGCCCATCCATCCTTGTAGCTCCAGTCTATTCTATTATTCACCTTCTGCCTAAGAAGGCCTTATATCCCTATAAAATTAGAAAGGTTTGCACCCTATGAAGCCCAGATACGGATAGGGACGCGGATGCGATACGGACACAGAGCTATGGCAAAATTGAATAAACAGAGAACACAGGGCACGGCAAGTATACACACATTAGTTTCTAACTGTCAACTAACACAAAAATGAATTTAATCTATCTATCTAATATCCAAAAAGTGAAAAGTAGTGATCATATACGATTTGTTCCTTATTTTTATAAACATAATAGAAACTTATGTAATAAGTTTAGAAGTTTGAGTTTTTTAGAAAATCATTAGATTTGTGATTATTAACATTATGTTGGAGCCATGTCAAAATCATGTCAAAGACAAAAAAATGTCTTTTAAATTGGACACTTTACGGATTTTTGTGTCATACGAGTATCGTAAGTGCGTTAGTGTCCGATATATATCAGACACGGGACAACCGGACACGCCATTTATGAGGTGTGTCCGAGCTTTATAGTTTGCACGTGCATAGGACCAACAACTGAGTTAAATCTAACCTTTCAGACAATCATATAAAATAAATAAATCCAACACATGAATCATATATTGTTCTTGCCTACTAAAAGTTTAAATGCCACTTGAAAAGAATCATGCTCGACTAGCTGCAAAGTATTTCATAAATTAAAAAAATATTAAGAACCTTAGAAGATACTATAGATGGAAGGAAGTATGAACAACAATGACTTAATATAAAAAAGACAAAGGCCTAATGTTCAGTTAAACTCTTTATAGTAAAAGCATGTTCTAATGGTTATTTTTCTGAAGCTTCATTCAGCATTCCTTTATCACTTTTGATTGAATTATCTTCCACTTGATTAACATTTCTTGATAAAGCTTATATTGTTCTTCCCATATGTCCAAACATAATCGTATCAATAGGAGATCCTTCAACTTTCCCCAAATACATTTGTTCCTAATTTTATCTTTCCTCGTGTCTAACCATATCATCTCTGCTACACATGCTTATCACTGCCTGCCTAATATTAACTATCATAGAGCATTGACCATCTTATACATGTATTGTAACAGACATTTGATGTCACGGTTCTCGCTTTAAACACTTTTAGCCAACAGAGACTGATTTAGAAAGGCAGAACGACTATTGATTCAAATTCAATCTGTTATATGGGTTTGTTAACTCAGTCTCCATGACCATCACAGATATAAATAGCATTTCAATGATCATTCATTTGCATGTTCACTGGTAGCAAAATGACTTGTGATTTCACATTTCGGTGATTCTTGATGTCACGGAGAGAGAACAAGACAACTTTTAAAAGTACATTTAGATATAGGAAAACTTGTTATGTGAAAAAAGGCTAGTTTGAATGTCTCCAATAAACCCACTTTTCAAAAGAAAAAGAAAATCATGTGTAAAAGAACTACATGTGAGGATCTCCTGGAAGTAACACTGCAAGACATTTCACATTCTAATGGGATAAATTTAATTACTCTTGATCATAGCAAACTTTAAATTGCAATAATTTTTAAGTTACAAGCCTATAAAAGAGAAGATGGTACAATACACACCGAGTGCAAATTTGTAAATGCCCAACAATAAAAAATAAATTAGCACCAGAATCAAAGGAAGCTACATTTCCTGATAGGATTATATTTTTGCAAAGTCATCAGCATTGGTAAGATAGTGATAAAGTGAAACTAACCGGTGGAGTAATTTCAGGCAATGTTTGGGTGTGTGAAATCACAAAATTGCCATTAGAAACAGGGCACTTTACTTCTTTACAAAGATCAATGTTTTCTGTATGGACAGGCACCCCAACGTATGAAACTCCAATTACTACCTCTCCACCAAGGATAGATTTACCTGCATGAAGGATAGACAGAAATCTCACTTGTAATCTGTTAAAATAGACAAGTGATACTCTAAGATAAGGAGCAAATAAAGTGAGCCAAAAATATAAATGATAGCTTCTGAATCATTTGCAAATTACAGGCGTCTATACAAATTATTTTGCTTACAGATACTTAAAATTCAAAAACAACGCTGAAATGTATGTAATGTACTACAATCCAGATAAAATAAAATTTGATGGAATTTTTGAAAACAACAAAACTAGACAAATAAGAAGAGAGGATAAGGGTATTACCTGAAGTAGCATAGATCTTAAAGGTAGCCGGATGGCCACTCTTCACAGGGTCTGGTGATATATCAACTCCAGTCACCTTCACAGGATAGTTTGCCTTCTTATCTGCAAGGATTGTTTAGTGAAAAAATAAATATACACAAGAAGATTACCATGACCTAAACAACCTGAACAAACCATGAACACAACAGATAAGCTACCAGCACTACATGAAATCACACAGTGACACATTCCCAAAATTAATATAAAGAGAAATATTAGCAATACGTGCTCTTGCTCACACTAAAGCACGCCTTAATATATACTAAAACTTATTAAAAATGACAGTTTCATAGGTCTCACCGAGCATCTAAAATTTACGGTTGCTTAAATGAACTGTTTAACTTAATTTTATGGATCTTGAAATATCATACAGATTTAAACACTATTCAGTGAAACTCATGTGAATAATAAAGTTGCTATAGTCTTTGTTTAATCTAGATTTGCAGATCCTACAATTGATTCCTTTTAATGATTTTTTTTTTTGGGATCAAAGTTCTATTTCTTGAGTTTCATCATTCAAATTGTTTAGGTTGCATTGCACCATCTGTCTTGTTGATCGATCATTTTTCTCCTCGATAGTTTTTTTTTTCTCAAAAATATTTTAAGCAACATTTCTATATAATCAATTGTGCTAGTATAGTCAACGCCAGCTCATATGCTTGGATGCTATAAAAATTTAAGAAGCAGTGTTTATCATTGATCAACCTCTTAAAAACGCACATGGGAGGAGATAGTCGTAAGGAGACAACCACTTTCATGATTTTGTTGTTTTCAATAAATTTCAACCTAATAGCATCTTCCTGCAGTTTTTCTTCGTCCAAAAACAACAGGTTCCAATTTCAAACAGAAACCAAAAAAGGTTTATATTTTCGTATAAACTTTGAAATTTGCAGGATCAATTGGAGGGTGGCAAAGGGAGCAGAAAAAACCAATTGTGCAGATGAAAAGTTAAAATCAACAAACAGAAGTAGTTAAACGTTAAAACACACAGAGAAGTAAAACTGAATTTCTAATCTAATATTTAACCGATCGGATCAAACCAAAATGATAAGAACAAAAAGTCAACACAGAAAGAGAGAGTGATGAAGTACCGCAATAAGAGATTTGAGTTGCAGCTTGTGCCTGAAAGGGTGAAAGGAAGAGAATGAATAAGGAAAAGAGAAGGTAGAGTTTGGGAAGAGAGTGAAACTCCATGGCTCAGTGCAAATCGTTGAACAAGGAAGAAAGCTTGGATGAACAAGAGAGTGAGAACTAGGAAGGAAGAGATACACTCATAAACTCAAGGTTTTGCTTAGATATTAAACAAAATTAGTGGCTCCCACAATGTGACGACAAATACAATAAAATCAACATTAAATATAATTCTGAAAGCACGTGGGCGCGTGTGTGGGTATTTCTTTTTCAATTACCAAAATGAAAATAACATAGCACAGTAGTTTTTATTTAAAAAAAATAGTTTAAAAGTAAGGATAAAATTATAAAAAAGTTATACCAAAAAATTGTGTTGTATTAGTGTAGATGAGTCTACGTTTTAAGAATTCTACTTGATCTAATTCACCTGAGTAGGACGTCTGCGTTCAATTTTTAAATTTATCATGATTTTAATATCGGTAACTTCTTTTAATATTTATTTCTTTATTATACTATGTCCCAATATCTCACTATCTTATTATTATTAGTATGTTCCTAAGATAATACAGTGCAAATTATAACCACCTACATTTTCAATATTTTCACCTTAATATTATCTAATTTACATGGTATATGATTATCACTAGACAATTTGATTAATTACATATTAGTTTACGAAAATTAATGATGTACCAATTATTACATGTAACTTATCATCTGATCAAACATTTTTTTATAAAGTAAAGAAAGGTTTTAAGTTTTAATCCTTATTATTCTCTATTTATGTAAGAATGTCTCAAATTGGGTGGTCCTCGTTTTTTTTAAGTGTATCAAAATGGTCTTAATTTAAAATTGATATCATTAGTCCTTTCCGTTTATTGGGTGGACGGCTTTAAAAGTGTATCAAAATGGTCCTTAATTTTAAAAATTGATATCAATTGAGTCCTTTCCGTTAAGTTGGGTGGACGGCGTTAAAAAAATTTATGAGTGGATGCTGAGATGACGAACGAACGCTCGTCCACCAGCGAACGAACGCTCGTCACCGAATGTATTGATGGTAAGAGTTAATAAATTAAAATAACAATATCACCGCGTCATTGCATGGGAATGTGGTATTTCTAGTAAAATACAGAGGTCATAGAGCCCTTTTTTTTTAATATTTTTTTTATAACTTACATGATGATGAGTGGTGACTCATAATTAATCATAATATTTTTTTCAAAAATTAATCACTGAAAATAATGACATACAATACTGTTAAAATTTGTAACAAACTATGACCTTATTATAAAAAACCCAACAAAGTTATATGAAACCTTTTAACATATTAAATCCCCTTGCAGAAAGACTTTAAATGGGAGTTCACTTAAATCTATAAACTTAATATTAAAGTTAACTTTCAAGCTTAATTTTAATTTTAGTAAACTAAAAAACATCATTTTCATTTAATAAATAATTAAATTATTTGTTCAACTCCAAACATTTTACCCTATGGTTCAATATATCATCTTCTAGTATATCATTAATATAAAAATTTCGATTGAACTGTTATGAATCCATTTTAATTAATCAAAGTATTCAATTCAAGCACAATCTAGAAAATGAACAAAAAGTTACTTATTTATCAGCATCTCGCTGCAAATGATGTTGAAACTCCAATGAACATGTTGAAGAATACCTATGGTGTACAACAACCCACCATATTTCAACCACTTCAACTACTCATTCAACTTCATATTTTAAAAACCAAAAGACATACAATATAAAAACTCTTCCTAATCCTGACAAACTCAGACAGAGATACTTCTGTGAGAATAATAAGGTTATCCCCATTCCACGGCAAGTTTCTTAAATGCATTCATTAGCAAGCAATCCCATTTAAGAAATGGTAATAAAATTGAATAACCAAAACAGAAATATTTAAAATAAACAATAAGAGAAGTATTTAGGACACAAAACGAAATTAATCCTTTCCACATATTACTGTTTCACTTTCTCACAATCAACTACTAAATGCTACTCATTTTTAGTCCATAGTCCAACGCTACAGTTACGGAACATCAAAACAGTATCATCATCATCAGTTTCATCATCATTCATTTTTCATCAATTCAGATTCTACATTCCTTCGGCACAAGTCATTACTGTTGGGCGCACTGTACCCTCTGTGCACCACCAGGCATATCATCATCCTCCTCATATGCTTCCTGAGCAGCTTGTTGCTGCCTCCTCCTAGACTCCTCATCCATGTTGACATCATGAAGTGTGGTCTCCTCACATTCGTCCAGCTCCATGTCTTTAACTGTGAGGGCTGCTTGGGGGCAGAACGGCTTCCAAAGCCTTACCTGAATCAGGATTTAGAAAATCTGGAATTTCCACAGTGAGTGAAGATAAAGCTTCCCCTTCATGAATGGCCTCTGGTACATGGGCATCCCCTCGTCATTAATAGCCTTGTATGAATCTGCATGTGTAGACCTTACAAAAGTTAAAAATCCAAAACAAAACAGATTTTTAAAAAAAAAAATAGAAACCTAAAAGGATTACATGTGAATCATTTATGTACCAGGTTTCACAACTTCCCCAGGATTTGATTTAATAAGAAGCTGACGGCCATCCAAGTGGGTCAGGACAAATTGGAAACCACACAAAGCCTCAGTAAGGGACAAGGTGTGCTCAACAAAAAGATCTTCACTCTTTCTTTTGAATTTAGGATGCTCCTTCTGCTGAAGCACAAAGACAATATCCCCAGTAATGGTGTCCGGCTGCACACACAAACAATCATTGCACACAAACAATCATTAAACGTCTGATAAACTATGTAATCAATAATCATAAACTAAATGCCAATAAGAATATTGTAAGCATCACAGCATACCGCTTCATCAGCTTCACCAGGGAATGTAATCTTCTGCCCATTCTGCATTCCCTTTTCCACAATTACTTCAAGAACCTTCTTCTCCTGCACAACCTTCTCTCCCTTGCATTGTGGGCAGCGATCTCTATCATTGATAGTTTCTCCAGTACCCTTACATTCATTGCAAGCATGCTGCATTTGTTGAATCATGGATGGACCAAGGTGTCTTATAGAAACCTTCATACCAGTTTCCTTGACAACCAGCACACTCAATCGAAGCCCCAGACTTTAGAACCCTTGCTGTAAACAATTCACAAACACTAATACAATAAATCCATGGATAGACACACAACAATAATGCAAACAATAAAATCCAACTGGACAATATGATTCCCTTACATCCAGTAAACATAAAAACCAGTAAACATAAAAACGTTGTTTGCTTACAAACTGTAAAAAAAATGCCATCTTATAGCCCTTGTCTTCCACAAGAAAAAAAATATATATATGGTTTCAGTCCTTCATTTATGAACATAAGGTTATATATGACACATGTCCACAAATGAGAAAACAAAAGGAGTCATTATATTTTGAAGACTATAGATGATCATTGTCATAGACAGAGGGACTAAAAAGTAGCAAATACTAATCGCATCCTTCCCTCAAAACCAAAAAAGGCATTATTCCCTTGAACTTAATTGGACTCAAGAACTAAATCGTTCAATACACCTACAAAGAATAAAAACTACTCCATGTCTAAATTAAATCAAAAAACAAAAATTGTCCGTAAAAATTAATTTGTTCATAAAAGAAAACATTCAACCTCCCAACAATATAAAGTAGATCATGTACAAACTAACTAATAACATAATTCTAAACCCAATACAAACGACTTTTCCAAAAAAGAAAACTACTATAAATCAATACCCAAACAAATTCTGAAAATACCTACCCACTGCACTTGGAGCATATGACATTTCTGGAGAGGGACAGCTTCTTTGAAGTCCCTAAGTAAAGGTCCTCCAGAGAGACCTTGAGAGGGTGAACCACATCTTCTCCGCGCCTCTGTCTCCTACCACGACTACTACCACCTGTTCACATAGCCATAACACCTTTAGCACACAGTCAAACTTATCATAAGATTATGAATCCATTAAAATTAACAAGCATTCATTAATTGAATAGTCAAACCTGATCCAAAAGGACTTCCACCGCCAAAGAAAGATGAAAAGATATCAAATGGATCATGGCCACCGCCACCACCCATTCCTTCCTTAAGCGCATCTTCACCATACTGATCATATATCTCACGCTTCTCAGGATCACTCAGAACCTCATAAGCTTGAGCCAACTCTTTAAACTACACCAGACAACAAAAAACATAAGCATAGCCTCACTTGCTACAAAGGACAGGGACAGAAAGCAATTAATCCCTAATTCAACCAACAATCCCTAAGTCAATTGAAACCTAAATCAACGAATTAAACCCTAATCAAAGCAGAAATGGAATAAACCTGAACTGATAAGGTACCTTCTCGGGATCACCGCCCTTGTCGGGGTGATTTTTGATGGCGGCTTTTTTGTAAGCCTTCTTCAAATCATCCTGTGAAGCATTTTTAGAGACGCCGAGGATTTCGTAGTACCGTGTGTTATCGCTCTTCTTTGGTGCCCTCCCAAACATCGTGCTCTAATGGATCGAAATGGAAACCCTAGTTTGAGGTTGCGAAGAACAGCGAAAAGAGAAAGTTAGATCGGAACAAACGAGAGAAGAAGAAACACCCTAGGTAAGAAAACTCTAGAGTTGAATATTTATATTTATATTCAAATTCTT
>NW_025902872.1:15430-31458 GCF_018835915.1 Vigna umbellata
GATCTGAAATCAGTTTATGTTTTGGATTTCCCTCCCCCAATTTCATTTTCTTCTTTCCGTAGAATTTTAAGCAACATGTTTTTGTCCTTCAACAACCTCCGTCATGTCCTCATACTTCACTGCAGTCTGCGTGTGAAGTCGTTGACCTCCGTTTTGAGCAACATTGTCATCCTTTACAACTCCGTCATAGAGCCTCCTCTCGCGCGTCATTGGCAGAGCTTCTTGTTGCCCCTCTTGTCGCACCTCCTTTAGACCATTGTAGTGGTGCATTGAAGCTCTAGTGAAGCCTTATTGAGAGACCAGGTGTGCCTATTTCTTCCTTTCTCACTCGTGCCCTAATTTATGTGTTTTGTGCTTGGTTAGGTTGGAATTTGATTGGGTTTGTAAGAAAATTTATGGCTTGTTTCTCTTACCAAGGGAAGGAGGGGTGAGTGAATTGGTTTTCAATAAAAAATGCTTTCTTTTTTCTTTTTTATCTTTTTGGAGATCTTTAGAATGATCTTTAACGCACAAGATAATAATGAAATAATGTAGTAAAGAGTCAAAGGATAGAAAAACAAACACAAACTTTTATATTGGTTCGGCTAAGCCCACATCCAGTCTTCTTCAACAACCTTAGTTGAAGGATACTACTATAATGATTTAGTTTATATGCAAGAATATAGAGACTACCTCTCCATGCATTCTCCTTCCCCACTCACAATTAATTACAACAAACAAGAGGTGAACACCCTCACACTCTCACAAGCCAAAAAGCAATCCCAACTTTCTGTAACCTTAGAGCAATTCCAGTCTCTAAGAAAACCTTGAGAGCAATCCCAACTCTTAATGAGAACAAAAACATTTCTCTCCTCTGGCAAAAACGCAAAGAAAACTCAATCTACAGATTGAAAAAGATAAACCTGATCTTCACATGAGACACTCCAATATATGATCAGAAACCTTTGAGCACAATTCTTGAAAGAATCTTGATGTATTAACCCATATTTAATCCTTGATTCTTCAAGATGGTTCTTGGACGCTTTTTGTAATCAAAACTCAATTAAATATTAGTTATGAAATTGAATGTACAAAGATTATATAATCGGTTATGTCAACACTTAAGCAAAATTTCAATTTCAAACTTCTTTTAAATTAGATTTCACTCTTTTGAAAACATGTCTTGGCTAACTTTCTTACTTAATCAGTTATACAGATTGTATACCAAATTATGTTAGAATATGTTTCAGTATGGATGTGAAACCGAGATACGAACCTAACAAATCTCAACTGCTCCTTCCTGTGATGCCGTTACTGTGATATCTCTCTTCCTGTGTTATGCTCTCTGAGGGGAAAATGGGCTGGGTACCTGCAAGGGCACTCCGACGCTCAAGTCAGAAAAGGGATCTCCTGAATGTTTTCAGTTCAAAGTGATCAAGAAAAAGAATAATCTTTTTCCCTAAAGGGAAAAACGTACCTTTTAAAATTATAAAATAAACCGTTTACCTGAAAATTCGGTCAGTTACCGAAGTTGACTACCTGGGAGTTGTAACTGTTAGATCGTGTCCGATACTGGGTCAGTTATTCCCGTGATTCGTGGCATTGACTAATATTCGTAACTGTTTATTCTTAACCGCTAATGTAGACATCGCTCAATATATGTCGATCGTCTTGTGTATCGACGCAAACATGCGAGTTTTCGTGCGAGCGCTATATGTCGCGACATCCCTGGTTGTCGATCGCCAAGTGGTCGACATCACATGTAAACGCTATGATGTTAGAAAGCGTTCGACATGCCTACGATCGTGACATTACGATCGTGAGAAGGGTCGGCAAACGGTCGCCCGGATTATTTGTCGACCATTGGTGGAATCAGGTATATTACGGTACAGAATAGTTTGCCTTCAATAAAGTATACAAGAAATCTGAAACAATTTAACATATTACATGAATTTCTTAACAGATTAAATTATACCAAAAACACATTTTCAATCTGTTTAACCATGTAAACCTTTTTCCAATCATTAATACATGTATCAAGCACACACATCAATAATATCAAACATTTGTTATGCCATTTTGTGCAAGATAACTATAAAACAAATCTTTAATGTCCATCAACAAAAATGTACATTATACAATTTTCATCATCATGTACATAATAAAAAACAACATATTCAAAGATTAATTCTTAAACAATGAATATGCATATCACAAATATAATCACAATGAATATGCATAACATATAGTTCAAGCACAAGCAAATATATTTGAGAGGATTTTTGCCACTTGTCTCCCTCCTATTGGAGAGGATTTCTTCTTGCTCTCCAAGCCACCCAGGTGCTCTTTTAGGTTAAAGTTTCACCCATTTTGAGACACTTTAGCCTATAAATAGAGGTGTTCTCCATCATGTAATCACCTTTGATTTAGAGTAAAGTTATGTTATCATTTTTGTGCCATACTACTCTTTTAAGGTCACCCTAGGCTAAAACAACCCAAGTGTCCTTCTCTAGCCACCTTCCTCCAAGAGTTGGCCAAACCCCTCTTAGAGAAACCTTAAACACATTTTCCCTCACCATACAACTCACAAAAACCATGAGCTATCAACACCTTTCACCACCATCAAATTTCGCAATCTTCATCCATAAACTTATGGCTTGATTTGCTTCTAGATTTGGGTTGTCCTAACTAGAGAATTTGCCATAATTTGGTATCCAGAGCCTTGGTTCTTCAAAGAGCTAAGTTTCTTAGTTTTGATCCTTTTTTATTGTCTTGTTGTTTAATGCTTTCCTTACTTGTCTTGTGTTTTTTTTCATCTATAATTTTTTTTTTTTGCAGTAAGGTGTGATGATTTTGAAACTTAAACTGCATCTAGTCTAGTTGTCCAAAAAATACGTAAAAGTACTCAAATGAAAGCCTTTTCAGTCTAGTTTAAAAAAAATCATTTTATTTGGAGTTATGTGGGAGAAAGTTAAGAGTAAAACACTTAGCAAAGGTCAAAGTTTCCAAAATGTTGTCACTAGCGTTTTTCAAGTTCTATTTTGGTAGTATTGGCTACTGTTTTGTGCTTTTTCGTTTTGAGTCATTCCTTGTTGTTTTGTTATATGCTTATTTTGTGTTATTTTGATTTTTGAATCCATCCATATTGTCTAGAGTCATGTTTAATCCTTTACATGTTTTTATTTCCAAGTTTAAACTTTGAAAAATCATCATAAAATATATATAACTTAGTTTGCAAAACTGCACCATATACTACCATTTGAGGGTCTTATCTTTGATGTTTTAGGTTCATACTTGCAATTAGATCATTGGAAAAATCTTAAAAAAAAAATTTCCCTATTGACGTTTCTAGTTTTCAACTTCATTTGATTCTAATAAGATTCTCTCTATTTTGTGTTTCTTGTCTTTTTGTCTTTCAAAACCCATAAATCACCTCTATTCCAAGTGTGTGGTGGTTTTATTTTTCACCTTAAAAGAGTGTAAAAAGAAGTGCTAAAAGCTTTTAAGCAAAAGGCCTGAAATGAGTACTAAAGATAGCCTAGAAAAGTGCTGAAAAATATTGTGTGCTTAGACCACTACCACTATTTTTGTGCAATCTGTTTTGGAACACGTTTTGCTCACTGTTTTAGGTTTTTATCTTCACTTTCCAGTGGCTAAAAGTCTTGGCTATGATGTTAAAAGAGTGGCCTTAGCGCCCCATTTGGTCAAAGTTGCCAAAAAATAAGAACCACCCACTTTTCTTCTAGTAACTTTTGTTTTGTGAATCTATTCTAGCACCTTTCATTAGGATTTCTTTTGAGTACTATTCTTTCTTTATTAACCTTTAATTTCTTTCTTATCTTCTTAGATTTCTTAGTTTTGTCACAATTAAATTTCTTTCGCAAAGCGTTTCTTGTTTTTGGATCTTTTTATTGCTTTTATTCCTTATTTCTTCTTCCACAATTTTGGTTTTGGTTACTTTGTGTGGTGTAGGTTCTCTTTTTGAGGTGATCCAATATCTTAGAGGTAGCCTTCTAGGTGGTGGAGACCCAAAGGGAGCTTGAAGTCTAGAGTGGTAGCCAAAAAGAAAGGAAACACCTTGCGAGGTAGCTTTGATTTGGTTGCAATTTTTGGCTTTATAATCTTTCTTTCTTTTTTATCCTGTAACTCACACCCTTTTTAGGTGTCTTGGGGGAGTCTTTGGTGCTCAATCCAATCTCCTAACAAGAACCTTTAATTATTAGTAAATTTATTTTTTAGTTGGTTGGTTGGGGGAACCAAAGTTCTTCTAACGTAATCATTAGGCCGCATAGCTAGTTTATTTGCTTTCTTTAATTGTGATAGCTTAGTGTGTGTCAACTTTAATTTGAACTTTAGTTTCCTTTGAGAAATTTTGTTCAAGAGTGCTTAAGGTAAACTTTGGCTAGGAAATGTTTGGTATTTAAGAAATCCATTGTGATTTACCTCCATTTTCTAAAAGTGAACTTGGGTGTCTTTTGACTCCTTAAATCTCTTAAGGAACTTTCTTTGAAATTTAAGTATTTGTTTGTTGCATTGCATCTTTTTGAAAATATTTAAGGATGTCTAAGACTAATTCCTATGAAATTGGAAGTGACTCTAGTGAGGATGAAAAACCCACTTTGAAAAATTTAGCAAAATAGCTAAAGTCACTTAAAATTTGGCAAAGGCAAGAAACTCTTCTCAAAGAAAAAGAAAGAATTAAAAGAGAAAAGTATCTTGCTAAGTTGGAAGAGGAACTTGGAGTCCTTAATGAGAAACAACAAAAAGCAAGAAATCAAGAGAAGTATGAGTTATACAAGGAGGAGTTCTAAAACTCCAAGTGAACTCACCCTAAGGTAGATAGTAGGCTTGCAAACCAATACTATCAACCTTACCTACATAGAATTCATGATAGAGAGCACACTGTATTAGAGATTACAATAGACCTCCCTCATTTCCATAGTAAAGAAGATGTTGAGGCATACTTAGATTGAGAGATGAAAGTTGAACAACTCTTTGAGTGTCATCAAGTGAGGAGAAAGGTCACATTGGCCACATTGAGGGGGTTTTTGCCACTTGTCTCCCTCCTATTGGAGAAGATTTCTCCTTGCTCTCCAAGCCAAGGTGGCTCTTTTAAGTTAAAGTTTTAGCCCATTTTGAGACACTTTAGGCTATAAATAGAGATGCTCTTCTTCATGTGATCACCTTTGATTTAGAGTAAAGTGATGCTGCCATTTTCGTGTTATACTACTCTTTTAAGGTCATCCTAGGCTAGAGCAACCCAAGTGGCCTCCTCTAGCCACCATCCTCCATGAGTTAGCCCAACCTCTCTTTGAGAATCTTTAAACACATCTTCCCTCACCATACAACTCACAAAAACCATGAGCTATCAACACCTTTCACCACCACCAAATTCCACAATCTTCACCGATGACTTGATTTACTTCTAGATTTGGCTTGTCCTAGGTAGAAAATTTTCCATCAATATATCCCTCCAAAACCCTGACAAACTTCAACCATGTCACCACCAAATTCCACAACACCTAAACCATGAACACCATGGCTTGGTTGCTTCTACAATGTCAATTAACATATAATTCGTCAGCCATCCTAGAATAGCTTGATCTTGGGCTTCCCAGCTAGATTTGACTTTTGTTGTCATGTTCTCTACAACAATGATATGGTATGGACATTCTAATCCATCAAGTATACATGCTCTAAGGATGGTAGAAGGTAGAAGGTAAGTCATTTTTCTGATTGGAAGCGGATGACATGATGATTGTGGTTATGGATCAAGAGTTGTTTGCTTGATAGCTTTGATAGCAATATAAAAAATTGGTATTGAATGTGATGATTTCACTAGTAAAAAAACAAGATTTTAACTCGCGCATTTGGCATCGGTTAAATTGTAAACGAAGCAAAAAATGGCGCGGTGGCATTTTTGTAGTTATTACAACTGAATATGCCTCGGTTCAAAAAGAACCGATGCCTAAAACTAGTGCGGTGGCATTTTTGTAATTATTACGCAAGGTATATGCCTCGGTTCAAAAAGAACCGATGTCTAAAACTGATGCGGTGGCATTTTTGTAATTATCGCGCAAGGTATATGACTCGGTTCAAAAAGAAACGATGCCTAAAACTGGTGCGTTGGCATTTTTGTAATTATCGCGCAAAGGTATATGTCTCGGTTCAAAAGGAACCGATGCCTAAAACTGGCGCGGTGACATTTTGTAATTATTTTTTATTTTTTTGAGAGCGTTTAGGCATCGGTTTTTTATAGAACCGCGGTCGTAGACCCTTATTGCCTCGGTTAAAAAAATAACCGAGGTAATAACATGTGTTTAGGGTTTAATTTCGCAAACAGAGATAGAAGTTGTGCCGCTCCTCTCTTTTCTCCCATTTTCTTTTGCATCCCTTCCTTCCTCTTCTTTGCTCTGATGGAGGCGCGACAAAGGGATCTTCACACTAGTAAAAAATGACGCTTCCCTGCTCATTTCCCCCGAAGCACCTCTCCTCTTCTTCTTCTCTGCCTCTTTTCTGCCTCTTCTCCGCCTCGCTCCCTTCCTTCGCACTGTGCGATGTGCGACGACGATGGACGCAACGGCGGCAGCGAGGACGCGGCACTGAGAACGCACCGGCGACGAGACACGGCGACGACGACGAAGGGCAAATCTGCGTCGACGGAGGGCAGATCTGGGCGCACGGAGGGCAAATCTGCATCGACGGACTGCATTCTTCGTTGGTGGCGGTGAAGCGATCGTTCGTGGGTGATGCATAAGAACAAACATCAACAACATCCTAAAGCTTAAAAAAAAAAACAAGTTACTGCCTCGGTTACGTAAAAACCGAGGCATAAATCCTATTCTTTTTAACTCAGTTCACGACCGAGGCATAAAACCTACCCTTTTTTATCTCGTCGGTATATGCCTCGGTTGTAAAACCGGTGCCTAAAAGCAAAAGTAACCGGTGCAGTATCCTCTTAGTGTACTAGTGTTTGCATTGATCATGTATTGTTTAAATACAAGTAGTAATGTACAATCAAGATCCTATAATTATAGTAATACAAACAAATGTTGATGAATAATTAGTGTAATTACTATAATATTATACAATGGTACGAGCTAAGAAGTGAGATGAGCATGTATCTTCTCCCAAACCTGAAATACAATGGTACGAGTAAGAAGGACGCCGATAAAGAGGATTGAAGCCAATAAAGGAGAAAGCTGATCCTAGGTATGCCAGGTGAACAAGAAAGCGTTGTAGGCAATGGGCTTTGATCACAGGTTTGATTTATTGTTGTCAAAGGAAAAAGTTAGTATCAATGAGTTTTTTTCGAAATGGAATAGAAAAAAAAAACCGGTGTGGAGGTCTCTATGGAACCAGGACCGGCTCTTAATACCATGTTAGAAAACCTACGCTACTACTAAAAGAAAGAGTGACCAAAGAATGAAAATATTATTCACCTTAACATTGTAACCCTTGAATACATGGTCTTATATAACAAAATATTTGTAAACACTAAAAACCAAAAATGAAAATAAAACAGAAAATAAAGCACACAGATAAAATCATCAGATTCTAACATATTTCTATGCCTCCTAACACTCATAAATTTTGTAAACCTTACAAACCGTGATGGTGAAGAACCAGGACACGTAGTTATGAAAAATATTATATTTCCTTTTATGTAAGAAAATTGTGTCTAACTCAATTTTATTTATGAATTGTTGATTTTTGTAGTGTAGAGATAAAATGAGTGATGATGATTCGTTTCTTAACCTTAATTTTTTTTAATTCAAATGGTAAGTTTAAAATGATTCAATTGAAATCTTTTACTAAAATTTTTATAAATATACTATAACGTGATTGTTAATATTTTTTTTTTCACTACTTTAAGAGAGTAAAATGTAAATTTAACTTAATTCTACAACATTCTATGTTTGTAATTTTGAATTTAGGACCTAATTCAATCTCTAGAAATATATTACCACAAATAAATTTTATAATATAAAAAGAATTAATCATAAAACAAAAGTTACAAGTTACAAGCATATTTGAAGTCAAAAGATACATCATTATTAAATGAAGAAACGTGTTTCATTTGAAGAATAACCTTTTGCAACACAATATGAAAAAAAAAAACATTTACACCACAATTGACAAAAGATCTAAAGAGTCCCTTGCATGAAATTTGAAAGAGGAACACAAGAAAAATGTCGTGGTTACCTGCAAAAATTAAATAAAATTGATTCATATAAATGAATAATAAAATACACGAGAGTAATTTACCACGTTTATTTCAATAAATGATCAATTTGTTATGTTTTTTACTGCACATGAATTTAAACTTTATTCATAAGAGTTAAATATGGTTTTTATTCTTAAATATTATACAAAATTGAAATTCATCATTCTCAAAAACTTTACATTATGGTATTCCAACTATAAAAATGAATTAATATGATCATTTTAACTCAATTAGTTAATTTTGTTGTGTCAAATGCATTTTTTAGTTGATATTGAAGTGAGAATGTATTAAATAAAATAGGTTTAAACACTCATTTGGTCCTCATATTTGTTGGTCAATCTCAAGTGGGTCATTGTATTTTTTCGGTCTCAATTGGATTCATAAACTTATAAATTATCTCAATTGGGTCCAAATATTTGAAAAATTGAGTCAATTAAGCCATCTCCGTTAAGTTTTCACAAACGACGTTAATATTGGTTAAAATTGGCTTACGTGGTGTACGCTTAATGTGCTGACGTAAAACTATTATATTACATGAAATTTTTTAACTTAATTAACCTTGTTTGGCGTGGCACAAAATGAATTAGTAATGTTAAGCATTTTTTAGAATTAGAAATTTTTTAATAAAATAAGGTTAGAGAAAGGGAATTAGGAATTTAATATGTAAATTCAGTCGAAGAACACACGAGAGTGAGAAGACGAAGCAATAACCTCACCCAACCATCGTTCGTCGCCGTCATGCAAGCCCTAAACTCGCTCACCCTCTACGTTTCTCCCTTGGACTCGCTTCACGCTCCCAACAATGCCGCCAACAGAAGGGTCGTTGCTGCCAAATGCTTCTTCTTCCTCTTCGCCGTGACGGAGCCCAAGGTCTCTGCCCTGCAGCGCCAGAAGGACCCCAATCGCGTCTTCTTCGTCTCCACTTCGCGTTCGTGTTCGGATTTATGCTTTTGGAGGGGTTTGGTTCACCAGATTCAGATTTGTTTGATAACGATCTTGTTGCTTTAGTTCCAAACCTTTGAATGAAATTTTGATTCTTTGGATTCGTTTCTGGGGTCGAAGGGTACCCTTCTCCCAAGTTAAAGTCTCAGATTCGTAGATCTTAGTCCTCTTCTAAGTTTCAGGGTAAAAAGCTTCACTTTCATGTAAATAGAGGAATACCGAATAGGGTCAGTTCGCGGTTGAGAGCTCAGATGACCCTTAGAATAGGGAATGTTCATAAATGGTGGGAAAAGGGGCTTCAACCCAAAATGAAAGAGGTGACTTCTGTCCAAGACCTTGTGTAGTCACTGTTAAACGCGGGGGACAAACTGGTGGTGGTTGATTTCTTCTCTCCTGGTTGTGGTGGCTGCAAAGTTCTTAATCCTAAGATATGTCAACTGGCAGAGATGAATTCTGATGTTCAAATCCTTCAAGTGAATTATGACGAACATAAGTCCATGTGTTATAGCCTCAATGTCCATGTTCTCCTTTTCTTTGCAGTCGATTTTTGTGTGAAGATTTTCCATTTGGTTGCTTGTGAAGAATTCTTGAAGTGAAAGTGAAATCTCCTTGTTGTTGTGTTTTGATTTGTTTGATTTCAACAATCATCAATGTCGCTGTTGGCCGAGGGCTCTTTCAAGTCGCGACGACCCTCTAACCCTATTTCATTAAAAATCTTGTAATCCGAAGAAATTCTTAATTTGGACAATTAAATAATATAACATAACACGTCATATAACACTTAGAAATACTTAATAACAAATTAAATAACAAATTCCACCTAATATAAGACATATATATCAGCAGATTAAGTGTGCACCACGTCAGCCAATTTTAACGCCGTTTATGAAAACTTAACGGAGAGAGCTTAATTGACTCAATTTTTCAAATATTTGGACCCAATTGAGATAATTTACAAGTTTATGAACTCAATTGAGACCGAAAAAAAAAATGATGACCCACTTGAGATTGACCAACAAATATGATGACCAAATGAGGGTTTAAACCAATAAAATAAAGAATTGAAAAATATTAGTCTGAAATGCATTTGACACATAAAAAAACATAATTATGTTAAAAAAATTATCTTTATTTATTTTTAAATTTTAAAGACAAAAATGTATTAAAGTTTCAAATAAAAATAAATTCCAATTTCGAATCAATATTCAAGAATTAAAAAAGATATATTTAACCCTATATCTTATTTTGCATAATGTTCATTGCTATAAATGTTTATTTTCAATAATTTAGTTGAGTAGTGTGTATTAAAGTTTGAAATATACATTTATTTATGAATTGAGGATGAATATATCAGTATGTATAGTAAAAATCAGCATTTCACAAAGAAGATATGATCAATATCTCTGTAATAAAAATCGACATTTATTTATGAATCGAGGATGAATAGATCAATATATATTACGAATCTTCGTTGGAAAACTTTTTCCAGTTCCTTAATTTTTTTTAGAAAATCCTCCTAATTTTTCTTTCATGTTAGTAATTTGGTATTTTTTCCCATAATGGGATACTTAAGAATTGAAAGCATCAAGTTAGGATCAAATACAACCATACATCACCATAATCACATTTCAGTTGATTTAAAACCTTCTTTCCCATCATAACTAACTGATCTTTAATTATAGTAAATCAAACAACTGAGTTAAACATCTTGCATGATTTCATCTGCATAACTTTCTTAAGTGAATTTTAAAACAAGATTAAACTTGTTAACAGCAAAGCATCCACTCTTTTTTTCCTCCCACATTACATTATAATTATGGCAATAACAATAAGATAGACTAACACATATTCACTAAAACATACCTGCTACCAAAGCTTTGAGCCATTGGCAGAAGTTTTGCATATTCGTGATAGCTGTATCTCAGTTGTCAATATGTTCAAGAACCTTAGGTAAGCAATTCTCCAAGGTTTCCAAATTAGAATTGGCCCTATTAAGCCCCAAAATCCTACGAAGAATCCTAGGCCCATGCATGTATAATGCTTCATAGAATTCAGAATTATCTCCCTCCTTTTCTGTTGCTGCTTCTGGTTTTGCGGTTGAATAGTCTCCAGGACAACTTTTTTTGAGTTGTTCACCACAAAGATCAATATTTCCTTCAAAATAAGAGGCTTCAAAGGTCTGCAAATGTCTTCCCAATGGGATTCTTCCAGAAAGAGAGTTGTATGACAAGTCTAATTTTCCTAAGAAATCAAGTTGAGAAAGAGAAGAAGGAATTCTCCCATGCAAATGATTTCTTGACAAGTCAAGAGATTCAAGTGAACTTAAATTTCCAATCTCAGAAGGAATTTCTCCACTCAAATTGTTTCTTGATAAATTTAAAGAAACAATCCCAAACAAATNTATTTATGAATCGAGGATGAATAGATCAATATATATTACGAATCTTCGTTGGAAAACTTTTTCTAGTTCCTTAATATTTTTTGGAAAATCCTCCTCATTTTTCTTTCATGTTAGTAATTTGGTATTTTTTCCCATAATGGGATACTTAAGAATTGAAAGCATCAAGTTAGGATCAAATACAACCATACATCACCATAATCACATTTCAGTTGATTTAAAACCTTCTTTCCCATCATAACTAACTGATCTTTAATTATAGTAAATCAAACAACTGAGTTAAACATCTTGCATGATTTCATCTGCATAACTTTCTTAAGTGAATTTTAAAACAAGATTAAACTTGTTAACAGCAAAGCATCCACTCTTTTTTTCCTCCCACATTACATTATAATTATGGCAATAACAATAAGATAGACTAACACATATTCACTAAAACATACCTGCTACCAAAGCTTTGAGCCATTGGCAGAAGTTTTGCATATTCGTGATAGCTGTATCTCAGTTGTCAATATGTTCAAGAACCTTAGGTAAGCAATTCTCCAAGGTTTCCAAATTAGAATTGGCCCTATTAAGCCCCAAAATCCTACGAAGAATCCTAGGCCCATGCATGTATAATGCTTCATAGAATTCAGAATTATCTCCCTCCTTTTCTGTTGCTGCTTCTGGTTTTGCGGTTGAATAGTCTCCAGGACAACTTTTTTTGAGTTGTTCACCACAAAGATCAATATTTCCTTCAAAATAAGAGGCTTCAAAGGTCTGCAAATGTCTTCCCAATGGGATTCTTCCAGAAAGAGAGTTGTATGACAAGTCTAATTTTCCTAAGAAATCAAGTTGAGAAAGAGAAGAAGGAATTCTCCCATGCAAATGATTTCTTGACAAGTCAAGAGATTCAAGTGAACTTAAATTTCCAATCTCAGAAGGAATTTCTCCACTCAAATTGTTTCTTGATAAATTTAAAGAAACAATCCCAAGAAAATGCACAATCTCTTTTCGTATTTCACCTGTTAAATTATTACTAGAGAGATCAATACTCTTAAGATTCAATTAGGGATCTCTGAACACCTGTTCCACACCTTTCCACACCAACGTTATGTCAAGCCTGTAGTCAAAAGACATGGAGGGACCGTAGATTTCCCTATAAGTAATATTGTACCCATATATAAGGCCTTGAGTTTCAGTTCTGTTGATGTTCTTTTCAGACATGGCTGTAAAATTCTTTAAGCATGTTGGAATTGCTTTTGATAATTTATTCCTGGAGAGATTCAACAATTGAATATGTCTTAAATAACAAAGTTGAATAGGAAAATTTAATGAGAAGTGATTCCCTTGCATGTTCAAGATTCTCAATTGCTGCATACTTTCTCCAATCCATGATGGTATTCGACCAGACAAATTATTTTCACTCACATCCAGCATAATTAAATTAGTGCAATTCTTCAAACTGGAATGCAGTCCACCTCTTAAATTATTCTTTCGCAAAACCAGCGCTTCTAATTTAACAAGTTTCCCCATGGAGATGGGAATATTCCCAGACAACTTATTCTTGCTCAAATCAAGAAATAGTAATTGGTCTAAAGATTGCCAACAATCCGGAATTTGTCCCGTTATATGATTGTTTGATAAATCTAATGTTGCCAAATTCGGAGCAATGATTTGGTTACACAAAAAAGAATGCAAATCAGAAATTATATTTTTAGAGAATAAAAGCCCTGAAGCTTGTAGCAAAAAGGGTGGAAGTGTACCCTCAAATTGATTTGAATTCAGAATTATAGAGGTTCCATAAGGAAGCTTTAATGGTATATCAGGAATTGCACCATTGAGATTATTGTGAGACATGTTTAACCATTTTAAATTTTGCAATTTGTTCCAAAACCATGCTGGTACAGAATCACTAAGCTCATTATCAGATATATCTAGCGACATTAAAGAATTCTGTGTCCGGAGCCAACCAGGAAAACTCGGACCTAGCTTGCAAGATGCTAAACTCAATCTTGTTGCTTGAAAAGGAGGAACCCCATTAGAGACAAATCTTAGAGACAATGTGTTGTATGATAAGGATAAAGTTTCTAATTTGGAAAAATTAGAAAGATGAGATTCAGTGATTTCACCCTCTAAAGAATTTCCCTCCAAATATAGATCCTCCAACTCAGATAGCAATATGATGCTTTTTGGTATCTTTCCTGTAATTTGGTTATATGATAAATCCAAATTTTGAAATACGTGTCTTTTGCACCATGAAGAATTTTGAAAGAAATGAGAAATTTCCCCATTCAACTTGTTATTTGAAAGGTCTAAGGTCTGCAGTCTGCACATGTTTCCAAAGAAAGATGGAATCTTTCCTTGTAGTCTGTTCCTGGAGGCATAGAATTGTTCAAGAGAGTTCATTACTTCTCCAAATCCATCTGGAATGGGACCTTCTAGCAGGTTGCCATAAAGTAAAAGGGTTTGAAGATTCGTGGTGTAATTCAGAAGCCAGTAAAACACAGTAGATGATTTCAATAGATTTGAGGAAAGATCAAGTATGACAAGAGAAGATGAAGAATTAATTGTGGAAGCAGAGGAAATAGGAAGTTATACAGACGAAGCTCCCGTAGATGGGAGCCAAAATTAAAATTTCCTTGAAATACTGATGATGTTAGATTATTCAAGGAGAGATCAAGTATATTAAGAGATGGAAAATTTGGAAAAAGAAAAGATGACAATGCAATGTCATTATCTCTGAGATAAAGCTCTTGTAGATGAAGGCTAAAATTGAATATCAGTTGAAATGTTGAGGAAGTTAGCACATTATAAGAATAATCAATGACAGCAAGAGAAGTTGAAAAGTTGGGATGAGAACGAAACAAAGTTTTGATATTAGTATCTGAAAGAGAACAATCGACAAGCCTCAACTCTACTAAGTTTGGAATGAGCTCACTGATAGCTTGTAGCCACTGGCGCGAGAAGCTGAGATAATGCAATGATGTCAATTGAAGGCTTGTTAAAGAATGGAGATTAGACAACACTGTGAATCCTCAGTTTCTATATAAAAATCACCACCTATCCGAAGAGTTTGTAAGAGAGGAAGATTCCCATTCCGAAAAGGGATAGCTCCAGAAAGAGTGTTACTTGCAAGATTAAGATATTGTAGCCGCTTGAGATTCCTAAGTTGAAATGGGATTTCTCCTGATAGAGAATTCCCTCCAAGATCAAGATATTGTAACTGTCTAAGATTCCCAATCTGAAAAGGAACTGGTCCAAGAAGACTATTTCTTCCAAGGTCTGGATACTGTAGTAGTGAAAGATTTCCAAGTTGGAAAGGAATCTTCCCACTCAATAAAGAAAATGAGAGGTTGAGATATCGTAAGTTGGTAAAAGAGCCAATGGCTTGTGGGATGTGAATCCACATAAAATCATTATTGCTGATGTCTAGATGTCGAATGTATTGCAAGTGAATCAATGAAGTGAGATTGATTGCACCTGTTAAATATAGTGTATCCAGACAACGAAGATCAAGTAGATGTATTATTTTGATGATGAGTCCAAGAAGACAGTATGCCATAGTCATCTATGAGGCTTTCTTTGAAGTTGAGGAGTGTTTGTCTCTCCTTCTCTCTGCACTTTGCTTCAGCACCTACGATTGACCTTGTGAATCCCAAACAAAATTCTGTTGCATGCAATAAAAGCAGAAGAGCACATGTTGTCAGAAAGTAACGTCTCATTATAGCTAGCTGAAAGGAAAATCTTAACCGAAGACAAGATAACGTCAATGCAAGAGAGAATTATAATCTGAGTTTTTCTTGTGGTGATGTTAAGCAAATGCAAAATTATTTATATTGACGATTGTATAGCTAAGGGTGAAGACAACCAGACAAAAAAGTATGGAGAGTAAATTCATGACATTAAAAATAGTAATTAAAAAATATTAAAGAAGAAGATTTCATAATGTGAAACACAATGTTGCTTTTGCTTCAAACATTACATACTTTTGCACAACATTTTTTTCCTTAAATATGGTATCGCGTGGTTCATTCAGACAGTAATCTTTGTTCTATTCATTTAACATACATTGGGTGTCTCACAGGAATATAAATGTATCATGCTTATCACATGGTATGTATAGTATTTCACAAAGTAAAGTGGAGTTTGGGGACATAGCACTTCTCTCAGTGGTGAAAAATTAATATTTAAACCTATCCTCAAAGTAGGAAACTCACATTTACCCTATTCTATTCTTACTTTTTCCATTAGTCTACAATTATCTTGATTTTCATCTCTCAAAACGTTGAAATGTGTAATTTTTTTTATCATGTGACACTTGTTGATGACTTTATATGTGAATGTCTAAATTACAATGTGTACATATCTATACAAACGTCAATATAAATTGCCTTTGTTTTGTTTCCCACGAGATATTTCTTTCACTTTTCTTTATTCATATTTTAAGATATCATGCTAAGCTGTTTTTAATGGTACGCATTCAATTATTCAACCACCAGT
>NW_025902873.1:0-15353 GCF_018835915.1 Vigna umbellata
TTCAAGAGCTTAGCTTCTGTGACATCTAGAGTATGAAGATGTATTGTGATAACCAAGCTGCTCTTCACATTGCATCAAATCCAGTGTTTCACGAGAGAACTAAACATATAGAAATTGATTGTCATTTTGTTCGGAAAAAGTTATTGTCAAAAGAAATCTGTACCGAGTTTGTTGGATCAAATGACCAACTTGCAGATGTGTTGACCAAGTCATTAAGGGGACCTCGGATTGAGTTTATTTGTTCCAAGCTTGGTACATACAATCTGTATGCTCCAGCTTGAGGGGGAGTGTTAGAATAATTACTGTTACATATCATCATTAAGGCTAGTCTGCTAGACCAGTAATGAGCAGTACCTAGTTCTGTACCTAGAGGTCTAGTGCAGACTCTTGGTGTTCCATGTACTCTTGCTTTTTCAATATATATAGAATATAATGAGAGGGATCTGTTAAGCCCTCAAGAATATATTTTAATCAGTTTTTAATCTCAAGTGTATTACTCAGTCCATTTTTCATTGCGTATAATTTTCTAGGGGTAGTGGGGATTCCAATCACAAAATATTTATTGAATAGCTTTGAATTTCCTTCCCTGTTTATTGTTCATCAATTCTTAAGTAATGATATTATTTTGTTTTTGCAGTATAGAAAAAAATAGAAAATTCTTACCAATAATAGCTTAAAATTTGCTTTAGGGGAATGTACTTAGGGTTCTAGTTACAGAACGACTCTTCGGTTTTCTAGTTCTGCTATGATAATATCATAGAGACTTACAATTGGATAGAAGCTCTCATTATGTGAATAATGGCATTAGAAAAGCAACTGACCAACCCAACTGCTGAAGTAACCATGTTGAACCTCCCAAACCATGCTTACAAAGGCTGTTTGAAGCTAAGTCAATTAATGTAAACTAACATAGAGTGCCCAAGAAACAAAACAAGTGTCAAATCATATAGGGGTGTAAATAGTCTGACTTGAGTCAAACCCAATACAAGAAACATACGCTTGGCTTATAAAAAATATATGATGCACAAACTTCACGCTTTTATTTAAACGAGTCAAGTTTAAGCTTATGTTTTGCTTGATTACTCATATGAAGCTGTACTTTGATTTGTTTGCTTTATTTTACAATTATATTTCCCTTTTTATCAAATCTCTTCAAGTATTTTTGGAGTTTTTGAATTTTTTGTGCAATCAACATTTTCATGTAAGATGAAGTAAAAATAAAAACGGATAGTAAAAAGATTCTAGACCATGACACTTTTTATGATTATAGTTAGCAAACATAAAAAACTATTCTGGATTTTTAAATATCAATCCTTGACTTGAAGAAAGGAGGCGGGGAGCCTTGACCTTGCCCAAAATGAGTGAGTAGACCTGCCTTGGAAAAGAAAAGGAATAGACAGTTGGACATCTCATCATGTGCCCAAAGGGTTGTGGAGAGAGGTGGCTTGTAGTAGTACATGGAGAGGCTAATTGACCTGATATGAAGTGCATGGATACACTAATTTTTGAGTATTAAGTTACATTCCTTGCTTATGATATACTCCCGCCATCCGTAATTATATGACATTGTTTTGAAATTTCTTTGTGCCTTTTATAAGACTCTTTCCTAATTGTTCCTTGCATTAATTATATTTTGACCAAAATACCCTTAATTAATTTGTAGATAATAAAAGCTACGAATTATCTTTCTCTCTCTTATGAAGATTGGAGATTTGAAGAGTTTAGTTTTAAAAATTAAAACTTCGCTCCTACTATTCTCTCATCATACATAAGTTATTTAATAATAATTATGGAAAAATATAATCTCAGACAAACTTAATGCTACATTAACAAACTTTTTTAGTAAGTGTTTGATTCAGGTATCAATACCGTATATATAAGGATGGAGGGAGTATCGTTCTATATTTGGACTCCCTTAAATTCCTGGTGCATTGATCAGTGTCAACATTCCTGCCATTCCTCTTTAATTTTTGTCCATCTCTTGGATTTTATACCAAACACACCATGTCAATTTGGAGTGGCATGAATCTAAATCAGTAACTACTATGAAATGCTTAAATACAATACTAATTTTATGTTACATTCTTGGTATGTGATATCTTTCTCATTACGTTTTTTCTCATTTTCTTACTCTATATTAACATTGAATTATTCTCATGGGAGTTTCTAGTACTGAAATCCAATATTCATTATGACAGCATACTGGAATGTTGAGAAGGGCGAGGTCGTTTTAAATGATTCTGTTGATATATCAATTGCAGTTGCCACGGATAAGGTAATTGACGGTTTTTAATTGTCGATGTGATAGTATAATTATATGAAGTACTCGAATCTTTTGTTGGACTGCAGGGCTTGATGACTCCAATAATAAAAAACGCTGATCAGAAGACTATCTCTGCTATCTCCTCAGAGGTAATTCGGTCTTATATGTGTAGGTTTTTGGGTTATGACTTTACATAGAAACTAGAACATATGGAATGCTTTACTGACAAAGTAAGGAGCAACACTCATGGCTGAGCAAGATTCCTCCAATAACTAAATACTCAACAACAATAACAATAATAAAAAGAAAAAGAAAAAGATAAGAAGAGAAAAGATGACTATTGCTGGTGTGGTAGCCAACCCTCCAAGACCTTCACCAATAGTTTTCGTCCTCCTTCTCATATATAAATTTCTGCAACTTCAAAAGTACTTCTTATATATGTTTGCATTAAATTTAGGCATTCACATTTTTCCCAAGTAAATTTAAATTATGGAAAGTCAGGAAAGTAAGGTTTTTGTTTCCATCTCAATCAACTTTGATAGTTTATTGACATTTTAGGTCAAGGAACTAGCTGCAAAGGCACGTGATGGCAAGTTGAAGCCACAGGAATTCCAAGGGGGGACGTTTAGGTGATTTTACTAATATTATCATACAACCTTGGAGATTCCCCATTTCTTAAGCAATATTTACTGCGCCAAATGTAATAATTCTGAGCTTTGCACAATGCCTTATGCAGCATTTCAAACTTAGGAATGTTTCCGGTGGATAAATTTTGTGCAATTATAAATCCCCCTCAGGTTCTCTCTCTCTCTCTTTCTCTTTCTGTGTGTGTGTGTGACATGCACACGTGCACTCACAATATCTAATTTACGAGTCTTGTGTAATTGCCAAATTGCTTGCCAAATCTATTTAAATTTAACTTAGTATAGGGGTGGGTTTGGATGTAGCCAAGTGGATAATGAATCTACCTTGTGCAGATCCAATCCCAGTTACCTGTAAATAGATTGATAAAGATATGTAACTTTTCTTGATATCAGTAATTTTATTTTGTTTTTGCATGTGACTTGTGATCACAATTAATTACTAATGTTCCTTAACTTACTCCTAATATGTTATTTCTTTGTAAGAATGAAAAGACCAACGTCTAATTTTTCTAGTATGCTATTACTATATCAACGAAGAAGCAAACTACATGGTGAACCAAACATGATTTTTCCCTAATTTGATTTTCTTTAGAAGAAAGAGAAAAGTAGATGAGAACTGGATATTTCAGGTTTATACATGTTAGATATATTAGATATCTTATATCTTATCTTTTATCTTCTGTTTATTTGTTGTTATTTCTCTTTATCATTATTTGTAATTTGAGTTTAACTCATATTCTCTTTATTATAAATACAGTAATTTTTTACATGAAAATTTTTCCTATACCTATTTTTCACTATATTGAACAATACAAGTCATATTCTTAAATGTCCCTTTAGACTATGTCTGAGTAGGAGGTACAGGATGGAATGGGCTGGAAGGAAAAGTTGTTCCAATATTTGTTTTTTTTTTTCAAAATAAGAACTGAAAATGTAAGAATGGATTATGTTCCATTCTATTGTTTATTTTCAATTTTTTCTCCTCCAATTTAGGGCGCTCTTAATGGAACAAAGCTTTTAGATCATAAAATGGTTGTTTTATATTTATAAATTAATGTCTTAAGGATAATATGGGAATTAAAAGTTACAACTTGTTTCATTCTATCCTTTTTTGGATTCTATCCTTTTTTGGATCAATGAAACAAAATTTCATTATTAAATATACAAATAATGGAATGACATTTTTATTCTTGTCCATTTCATTTCATTCTCTACATCCAATCCAGACATACTGATAGCAGCAGACCCTTCATAGAATTATTCCTATTCTTTGAATCCCATATTTTTTCTCGTTTGGTAAAAGACAAAGCAAAATATATTTTATATCCTTTATAGTTTACGCTGTGGCAATGAAAAATCAAACCATCACAATGAAGTAAATTTAAGGTTGAGCAAGCCTAAATTTCAGAACATACATTTTATGAGAACATTCTATTTTGAAAGAGTTTTAGGATTGCCTGGTTTATTAGTCTGAATAGACAGACTTAAGGGAAGGACTGTAGCATTGAAAGATTTTGTTTTTTTTTGCCTATATATGTATTTATATTATCATTTGCTGCAGGCCTGCATTCTTGCTGTTGGGAGAGGCAACAAAGTTGTGGAACCAGTACTTGGAGATGATGGTATAAATTTTAGGATTGTTTTCTCTGGGCCCGAAATGCTAAACTTTTAAGTTTTGTTAACATTGATATTTGTTTTCTATAGGAGTTGAGAAGCCATCGGTTGCCACTAAGTTGAACTTAACGTTGTCTGCTGATCATCGTGTTTTTGATGGCAAGGTTGGAGGTACGTGTTACTGGAACACTTAATTACCTGATGGAAACTAGGAAGAGATTTGATTACTGTTACCTTCATGCCTTCTAGTTTACTAGTTGCAATGCAAATTAGGTATTGTTGAATATAGTGAAAAACTATATTTAAATTAATCTCCCTTGTGTAAAATACACACATAGGGTTCTCTATTTATAATAAAAGAAATATGGGCTAAGCCCAAAATACAAATGAGAAATAATAACAAACTAACTAAAAGATAAAAGATATAATATATCTAACACTCCCCCTCAAGCTGGAGCATACAAATTGTATGAACTAAGCTTGGAATAGATGAACTCAGTGTTGAACTAGATGATTTGTCTTCAAGAGTGTGAGGCAAACATAGATGGACTAACAGCAGCTTGTGAAACTTCAACTTCAAAAGTGGATGAAGGNAGCTGAAGCTGAATATAGGGCAATGGCGTCAGTAACATGTGAACTTATATGGGTGAAGCAGTTCGTTCAAGAGCTTAGCTTCTGTGACATCTAGAGTATGAAGATGTATTGTGATAACCAAGCTGCTCTTCACATTGCATCAAATCCAGTGTTTCACGAGAGAACTAAACATATAGAAATTGATTGTCATTTTGTTCGGGAAAAGTTATTGTCAAAAAAATATGTACCGAGTTTGTTCGATCAAATGACCAACTTGCAAATGTGTTGACCAAGTCATTAAGGGGACCTCGGATTGAGTTTATTTGTTCCAAGCTTGGTACATACAATCTGTATGCTCCAGCTTGAGGGGGAGTGTTAGAATAATTACTGTTACATATCATCATTAAGGCTAGTCTGCTAGACCAGTAATGAGCAGTACCTAGTTCTGTACCTAGAGGTCTAGTGCAGACTCTTGGTGTTCCATGTACTCTTGCTTTTTCAATATATATAGAATATAATGAGAGGGATCTGTTAAGCCCTCAAGAATATATTTTAATCAGTTTTTAATCTCAAGTGTATTACTCAGTCCATTTTTCATTGCGTATAATTTTCTAGGGGTAGTGGGGATTCCAATCACAAAATATTTATTGAATAGCTTTGAATTTCCTTCCCTGTTTATTGTTCATCAATTCTTAAGTAATGATATTATTTTGTTTTTGCAGTATAGAAAATAATAGAAAATTCTTACCAATAATAGCTTAAAATTTGCTTTAGGGGAATGTACTTAGGGTTCTAGTTACAGAACGACTCTTCGGTTTTCTAGTTCTGCTATGATAATATCATAGAGACTTACAATTGGATAGAAGCTCTCATTATGTGAATAATGGCATTGGAAAAGCAACTGACCAACCCAACTGCTGAAGTAACCATGTTGAACCTCCCAAACCATGCTTACAAAGGCTGTTTGAAGCTAAGTCAATTAATGTAAACTAACATAGAGTGCCCAAGAAACAAAACAAGTGTCAAATCATATAGGGGTGTAAATAGTCTGACTTGAGTCAAACCCAATACGAGAAACATACGCTTGGCTTATAAAAAATATATGATGCACAAACTTCACGCTTTTATTTAAACGAGTCAAGTTTAAGCTTATGTTTTGCTTGATTACTCATATGAAGCTGTACTTTGATTTGTTTGCTTTATTTTACAATTATATTTCCCTTTTTATCAAATCTCTTCAAGTATTTTTGGAGTTTTTGAATTTTTTGTGCAATCAACATTTTCATGTAAGATGAAGTAAAAATAAAAACGGATAGTAAAAAGATTCTAGACCATGACACTTTTTATGATTATAGTTAGCAAACATAAAAAACTATTCTGGATTTTTAAATATCAATCCTTGACTTGAAGAAAGGAGGCGGGGAGCCTTGACCTTGCCCAAAATGAGTGAGTAGACCTGCCTTGGAAAAGAAAAGGAATAGACAGTTGGACATCTCATCATGTGCCCAAAGGGTTGTGGAGAGAGGTGGCTTGTAGTAGTACATGGAGAGGCTAATTGACCTGATATGAAGTGCATGGATACACTAATTTTTGAGTATTAAGTTACATTCCTTGCTTATGATATACTCCCGCCATCCGTAATTATATGACATTGTTTTGAAATTTCTTTGTGCCTTTTATAAGACTCTTTCCTAATTGTTCCTTGCATTAATTATATTTTGACCAAAATACCCTTAATTAATTTGTAGATAATAAAAGCTACGAATTATCTTTCTCTCTCTTATGAAGATTGGAGATTTGAAGAGTTTAGTTTTAAAAATTAAAACTTCGCTCCTACTATTCTCTCATCATACATAAGTTATTTAATAATAATTATGGAAAAATATAATCTCAGACAAACTTAATGCTACATTAACAAACTTTTTTAGTAAGTGTTTGATTCAGGTATCAATACCGTATATATAAGGATGGAGGGAGTATCGTTCTATATTTGGACTCCCTTAAATTCCTGGTGCATTGATCAGTGTCAACATTCCTGCCATTCCTCTTTAATTTTTGTCCATCTCTTGGATTTTATACCAAACACACCATGTCAATTTGGAGTGGCATGAATCTAAATCAGTAACTACTATGAAATGCTTAAATACAATACTAATTTTATGTTACATTCTTGGTATGTGATATCTTTCTCATTACGTTTTTTCTCATTTTCTTACTCTATATTAACATTGAATTATTCTCATGGGAGTTTCTAGTACTGAAATCCAATATTCATTATGACAGCATACTGGAATGTTGAGAAGGGCGAGGTCGTTTTAAATGATTCTGTTGATATATCAATTGCAGTTGCCACGGATAAGGTAATTGACGGTTTTTAATTGTCGATGTGATAGTATAATTATATGAAGTACTCGAATCTTTTGTTGGACTGCAGGGCTTGATGACTCCAATAATAAAAAACGCTGATCAGAAGACTATCTCTGCTATCTCCTCAGAGGTAATTCGGTCTTATATGTGTAGGTTTTTGGGTTATGACTTTACATAGAAACTAGAACATATGGAATGCTTTACTGACAAAGTAAGGAGCAACACTCATGGCTGAGCAAGATTCCTCCAATAACTAAATACTCAACAACAATAACAATAATAAAAAGAAAAAGAAAAAGATAAGAAGAGAAAAGATGACTATTGCTGGTGTGGTAGCCAACCCTCCAAGACCTTCACCAATAGTTTTCGTCCTCCTTCTCATATATAAATTTCTGCAACTTCAAAAGTACTTCTTATATATGTTTGCATTAAATTTAGGCATTCACATTTTTCCCAAGTAAATTTAAATTATGGAAAGTCAGGAAAGTAAGGTTTTTGTTTCCATCTCAATCAACTTTGATAGTTTATTGACATTTTAGGTCAAGGAACTAGCTGCAAAGGCACGTGATGGCAAGTTGAAGCCACAGGAATTCCAAGGGGGGACGTTTAGGTGATTTTACTAATATTATCATACAACCTTGGAGATTCCCCATTTCTTAAGCAATATTTACTGCGCCAAATGTAATAATTCTGAGCTTTGCACAATGCCTTATGCAGCATTTCAAACTTAGGAATGTTTCCGGTGGATAAATTTTGTGCAATTATAAATCCCCCTCAGGTTCTCTCTCTCTCTCTTTCTCTTTCTGTGTGTGTGTGTGACATGCACACGTGCACTCACAATATCTAATTTACGAGTCTTGTGTAATTGCCAAATTGCTTGCCAAATCTATTTAAATTTAACTTAGTATAGGGGTGGGTTTGGATGTAGCCAAGTGGATAATGAATCTACCTTGTGCAGATCCAATCCCAGTTACCTGTAAATAGATTGATAAAGATATGTAACTTTTCTTGATATCAGTAATTTTATTTTGTTTTTGCATGTGACTTGTGATCACAATTAATTACTAATGTTCCTTAACTTACTCCTAATATGTTATTTCTTTGTAAGAATGAAAAGACCAACGTCTAATTTTTCTAGTATGCTATTACTATATCAACGAAGAAGCAAACTACATGGTGAACCAAACATGATTTTTCCCTAATTTGATTTTCTTTAGAAGAAAGAGAAAAGTAGATGAGAACTGGATATTTCAGGTTTATACATGTTAGATATATTAGATATCTTATATCTTATCTTTTATCTTCTGTTTATTTGTTGTTATTTCTCTTTATCATTATTTGTAATTTGAGTTTAACTCATATTCTCTTTATTATAAATACAGTAATTTTTTACATGAAAATTTTTCCTATACCTATTTTTCACTATATTGAACAATACAAGTCATATTCTTAAATGTCCCTTTAGACTATGTCTGAGTAGGAGGTACAGGATGGAATGGGCTGGAAGGAAAAGTTGTTCCAATATTTGTTTTTTTTTTTCAAAATAAGAACTGAAAATGTAAGAATGGATTATGTTCCATTCTATTGTTTATTTTCAATTTTTTCTCCTCCAATTTAGGGCGCTCTTAATGGAACAAAGCTTTTAGATCATAAAATGGTTGTTTTATATTTATAAATTAATGTCTTAAGGATAATATGGGAATTAAAAGTTACAACTTGTTTCATTCTATCCTTTTTTGGATTCTATCCTTTTTTGGATCAATGAAACAAAATTTCATTATTAAATATACAAATAATGGAATGACATTTTTATTCTTGTCCATTTCATTTCATTCTCTACATCCAATCCAGACATACTGATAGCAGCAGACCCTTCATAGAATTATTCCTATTCTTTGAATCCCATATTTTTTCTCGTTTGGTAAAAGACAAAGCAAAATATATTTTATATCCTTTATAGTTTACGCTGTGGCAATGAAAAATCAAACCATCACAATGAAGTAAATTTAAGGTTGAGCAAGCCTAAATTTCAGAACATACATTTTATGAGAACATTCTATTTTGAAAGAGTTTTAGGATTGCCTGGTTTATTAGTCTGAATAGACAGACTTAAGGGAAGGACTGTAGCATTGAAAGATTTTGTTTTTTTTTTGCCTATATATGTATTTATATTATCATTTGCTGCAGGCCTGCATTCTTGCTGTTGGGAGAGGCAACAAAGTTGTGGAACCAGTACTTGGAGATGATGGTATAAATTTTAGGATTGTTTTCTCTGGGCCCGAAATGCTAAAATTTTAAGTTTTGTTAACATTGATATTTGTTTTCTATAGGAGTTGAGAAGCCATCGGTTGCCACTAAGTTGAACTTAACGTTGTCTGCTGATCATCGTGTTTTTGATGGCAAGGTTGGAGGTACGTGTTACTGGAACACTTAATTACCTGATGGAAACTAGGAAGAGATTTGATTACTGTTACCTTCATGCCTTCTAGTTTACTNTATCAATTGCAGTTGCCACGGATAAGGTAATTGACGGTTTTTAATTGTCGATGTGATAGTATAATTATATGAAGTACTCGAATCTTTTGTTGGACTGCAGGGCTTGATGACTCCAATAATAAAAAACGCTGATCAGAAGACTATCTCTGCTATCTCCTCAGAGGTAATTCGGTCTTATATGTGTAGGTTTTTGGGTTATGACTTTAAATAGAAACTAGAACATATGGAATGCTTTACTGACAAAGTAAGGAGCAACACTCATGGCTGAGCAAGATTCCTCCAATAACTAAATACTCAACAACAATAACAATAATAAAAAGAAAAAGAAAAAGATAAGAAGAGAAAAGATGACTATTGCTGGTGTGGTAGCCAACCCTCCAAGACCTTCACCAATAGTTTTCGTCCTCCTTCTCATATATAAATTTCTGCAACTTCAAAAGTACTTCTTATATATGTTTGAATTAAATTTAGGCATTCACATTTTTCCCAAGTAAATTTAAATTATGGAAAGTCAGGAAAGTAAGGTTTTTGTTTCCATCTCAATCAACTTTGATAGTTTATTGACATTTTAGGTCAAGGAACTAGCTGCAAAGGCACGTGATGGCAAGTTGAAGCCACAGGAATTCCAAGGGGGGACGTTTAGGTGATTTTACTAATATTATCATACAACCTTGGAGATTCCCCATTTCTTAAGCAATATTTACTGCGCCAAATGTAATAATTCTGAGCTTTGCACAATGCCTTATGCAGCATTTCAAACTTAGGAATGTTTCCGGTGGATAAATTTTGTGCAATTATAAATCCCCCTCAGGTTCTCTCTCTCTCTCTTTCTCTTTCTGTGTGTGTGTGTGACATGCACACGTGCACTCACAATATCTAATTTACGAGTCTTGTGTAATTGCCAAATTGCTTGCCAAATCTATTTAAATTTAACTTAGTATAGGGGTGGGTTTGGATGTAGCCAAGTGGATAATGAATCTACCTTGTGCAGATCCAATCCCAGTTACCTGTAAATAGATTGATAAAGATATGTAACTTTTCTTGATATCAGTAATTTTATTTTGTTTTTGCATGTGACTTGTGATCACAATTAATTACTAATGTTCCTTAACTTACTCCTAATATGTTATTTCTTTGTAAGAATGAAAAGACCAACGTCTAATTTTTCTAGTATGCTATTACTATATCAACGAAGAAGCAAACTACATGGTGAACCAAACATGATTTTTCCCTAATTTGATTTTCTTTAGAAGAAAGAGAAAAGTAGATGAGAACTGGATATTTCAGGTTTATACATGTTAGATGTATTAGATATCTTATATCTTATATCTTATCTTTTATCTTCTGTTTATTTGTTGTTATTTCTCTTTATCATTATTTGTAATTTGAGTTTAACTCATATTCTCTTTATTATAAATACAGTAATTTTTTACATGAAAATTTTTCCTATACCTATTTTTCACTATATTGAACAATACAAGTCATATTCTTAAATGTCCCTTTAGACTATGTCTGAGTAGGAGGTACAGGATGGAATGGGCTGGAAGGAAAAGTTGTTCCAATATTTGTTTTTTTTTTTCAAAATAAGAACTGAAAATGTAAGAATGGATTATGTTCCATTCTATTGTTTATTTTCAATTTTTTCTCCTCCAATTTAGGGCGCTCTTAATGGAACAAAGCTTTTAGATCATAAAATGGTTGTTTTATATTTATAAATTAATGTCTTAAGGATAATATGGGAATTAAAAGTTACAACTTGTTTCATTCTATCCTTTTTTGGATTCTATCCTTTTTTGGATCAATGAAACAAAATTTCATTATTAAATATACAAATAATGGAATGACATTTTTATTCTTGTCCATTTCATTTCATTCTCTACATCCAATCCAGACATACTGATAGCAGCAGACCCTTCATAGAATTATTCCTATTCTTTGAATCCCATATTTTTTCTCGTTTGGTAAAAGACAAAGCAAAATATATTTTATATCCTTTATAGTTTACGCTGTGGCAATGAAAAATCAAACCATCACAATGAAGTAAATTTAAGGTTGAGCAAGCCTAAATTTCAGAACATACATTTTATGAGAACATTCTATTTTGAAAGAGTTTTAGGATTGCCTGGTTTATTAGTCTGAATAGACAGACTTAAGGGAAGGACTGTAGCATTGAAAGATTTTGTTTTTTTTTGCCTATATATGTATTTATATTATCATTTGCTGCAGGCCTGCATTCTTGCTGTTGGGAGAGGCAACAAAGTTGTGGAACCAGTACTTGGAGATGATGGTATAAATTTTAGGATTGTTTTCTCTGGGCCCGAAATGCTAAACTTTTAAGTTTTGTTAACATTGATATTTGTTTTCTATAGGAGTTGAGAAGCCATCGGTTGCCACTAAGTTGAACTTAACGTTGTCTGCTGATCATCGTGTTTTTGATGGCAAGGTTGGAGGTACGTGTTACTGGAACACTTAATTACCTGATGGAAACTAGGAAGAGATTTGATTACTGTTACCTTCATGCCTTCTAGTTTACTAGTTGCAATGCAAATTAGGTATAAAGCAGCTAAAAGTATGAAAAGACAAATCGCCTTGTGTATTCCATACCAAGAACAGAGTTTTCGCATATATGATTGCATCATGCATGTTTGTTGGTGTGTGATAGTAAATCCCCTCTATGGATTTTCGTGTATGGTTAAATCGTGTCTTGGATTGATAATGAAAATATAACTCAATAAGATGTTTTCATTTTCAATTCATATCAAATTAATTTAAACACTTACATAATTTAACTCAAAAAATACAGTTAACTACTGATAAAGAAGTTTCCATTTCAATTCATGTACTGACTAACCAAGTATCAAATTATTTTACTTTGAAGCTAACCAATAATATGCTTACATTCACATGCTTCATGGTTAATTGTAGGTAAGTTATCGGTTAAATCTACTTTTTATGTTATTAATTAATATACACAAACTGAAATGTCATTTTGCCATAAATTATTAATAATTGACTTAGATCCTAGGTATGAAACCTATGCACCTAAGAACCATTTTTGCATCAATCCACCGAGTTGGCTAACGTTGATGTTTTAACTCTTTCACAGGTGCATTTCTCTCTGCGTTGCAATCAAACTTCAGTGATATAAGACGACTTCTTTTATAATGACGCAAACCAATTTTCATGTTACTTATTGAACTTACTACCAATGATGTGGATTCACCACAACCTGGTTCAAACTATCATACCATCTCCATTTTTGTCCTTTTCTCATTTATTCCTTCATCTGAAACAGTTTTGGATTGTTGCGCCTCATTAGTTTTTGTATAATAATATCTGGGGTCTAATTAATACCCTGAGAAACGACCCACCAAGGTATCATCTAACATTAGGTTTCCAACAATCGAGATTCATGACGTTGGATATTTTGCTCATTAGGCACTTTGCTGCTCTTTTATGTGAAATTTTGTATGAAGATCTCTGTATAGACAGTCATTTGGATGAATAAATATTCTTTTCGTGTGCTGCATCTGTCATCCGACTTAAGTGATGGCATGATTTGGCACAATGGCACACTGCTGATTCCTCCTCAGCCTTTTTCATCTTTGTGCCAGGATTTGGCCTAGTGGTTGGTTCAATAATGGGAAATTCGGCTAAATCTCCCCGTCTAACTTAATATTTGTATTATATATGTTGATGATTGTGGTTATGCAATTTAAGGTAACACCTTAAGTTTTATCGTTGAATAGCCACTAGCAAAGCTGAAATCTTTGAAATTTGATTCATTATCAATTGCTGCTGCTGCTGCTTGAACTTTGCAGATCTTGTGGCCTTAGATTTGATTTGAACTTAGCTCATCCGATGCCGTAAGGATAGAATAGACGGACTCTAAATTTTTAGTTATTCTAAAAAAATTGGATTATTTCAAATTTAAATTACTAATTACAACCATAAGTTACTTTTCAAATCGTTATTATTCCACTTTACTTTTTAAATTATAATCTTTACACTTTAGATTCAAATTCCTTATATTTAAAAATGGAGACGATATAGATGAGTTTTATACGCCATTTATATGAATTAGACTTTGCACTTTTCTTATTTTAAGGAAAGTACGTTGTATTTATTCAAATCCCTAATATTGAATAAGAAAATATTTTCTTATTCTTGAACTCCCATGATTTTTAAAATGATTATTCTGCCCTTTATTCTATATTTTAATGATGACTTTCTGATTATTTATTCCATAAAATTTCTGGAACAATATTTTCATAACAAGGTTTCTAGAAAATATACAATGTCTTGAATAAAAACATCGAATTTTCCTCTTCGGGTCGAACAATTTGCAAGCATTACAAATTAACCAATCTTGAAGACTTTAGATTAAGCAACCTGAAAGGAAAAAAACAATGTTTTGTTGTATGATCTCCACCAAACTCAATGTATTACTCACTCCCTCCCTCTCTTGGTTTCCATTGTTTCTAGTGTCTACCTGGCGGAGGCTCCAGGCTTCCTAATGTCACAGTATCATGAGATTCAGTAGCATCACTATAGTCACGGCTCAGGTACAACCTAGAATAATAAGACTCGGTGGCAATGATGACTATTGTGGCACAGCAAACAAGGATATATTTTAGTTTTAGGCTACACATGTTTTCAAATCTATCAACACGAAATTAAAACGAGTTTGTATAAAATTTTAATATATTTTAGTCTTCAAATTTAAAAAATAATAAATACGAATCTTTCAATTTAATTACGTCAAAAATTTGACGTGTTAAAAATGTTAACATATATTTATATGGTTATTTCGTTTCAATAATGTTAGTTAAAAAATGTTTTATACATTAAAATTTTTTAATTTAATTTGATTAAAAAAATTATATTTATTTATTTTTAAGGTTTAGAGACTAAAATATATCAAAGTTTCAGTGACTAAATTTAATTTTGTATCAAAATTGAAAGACTAAAAATATATTTAATTTTTTAATTTTTCATTTGTTAACATGGAGGTTTAGTTAGTAATCTGGAAGGTGTAGTAAGAAAAACCTAAAAAAAGTATCAAAAGATAGAGAGGTTTATTTTCTAAATATGGGTAGAAATATTTCTTCTTGCACTCCTATAATTTCTATCTGCACCCCTATCTTTTAAAACAACCATGCATAAATGGACTTCAAGATTACTTATTCAACAAGATTTTTGGAACAAGTTTTATGAAATTATAAGGACATGATTTCCATAATAGGATTTCTGAACAAGATTTTTGAAATAGAATTTCTGAAATATATGAAATACATTTTGTAAAGAGCTTTCTACACCAGAATTTTCAAAACAAGCTTTCCGGAACATGAGATACTTCTTTAAATGAATTTTTCGGAACAAGTTTTTTGTGCAAT
>NW_025902874.1:6076-19971 GCF_018835915.1 Vigna umbellata
CACTAATTTTGACCAATTTAGTAACTCAAACAAGTCACAATACAGTGGATAAAACTGTCCCAACAGTCCAATAACGCTGCAGACCTCATTTGCTCAAAATCACTACCTCACTTCCTCTAAAATGGCCTAAAATTGACCCTAAAGACACTTGATTTCCTTTCTAACAGCACTACCACAAAATTTTCATGCCAAAACAGTTCCAACATACACAATTTCATCATTATAAGTCATTCCAAACAGTTTATAGCCACCAATCATCAAATTCACATAACACACACTTCCATACATGCATTTCAAGTTTAACTAGAACCAAGTTCATGCTTCCACAACATACCACTATAAATTTATCATGCATTCACTCCACACAGTAAAATCAAGAGTAGAACTAGCTCCCCTTACCTTAAATTTCCAACACTTAAACTCAAGAGGAAATCCAAAGGCACTCTAGAAAAATCGACAGCACCTATATTTCACCAAATGGTGATAGAAATTAGTCTCTAAAATAAGCTTAGGGTTAAGATTTTGGGGAAAAATCACAAGTGAACTGCATGCAGCAAAATTTGCTACATGATCACAGTTTAAAAAGGAGAAAGTTACTTACCCTACGAAATCGCAAATGCAATCGGTGAAAATTGGAGCCCTTGATGCAAAGATCGCCTAGACGTCTGCGGAATGGGAATCCAGTGACTCAATGGAGGGGAAATCTAGAGAGAAGAATGGGTTTTGGAGAGGACAATGTTAGAGAGATGTTTGAAGGAGAGAAAATGAAATGTAAGTTTCTGAAAATGTCTTCATAAACTGTTTTTAAGTTTTATTTATTTATTATATATATATTTTTTTAAGGTTATTACATTTTTTAGTTTTTTAAATATTATATTTTAATTAATTTATAAATTATTTTAATTTTTTATTTTTTTATAACATATTACGAAAATTAATTTTATTTTATTTAATTAAATAATTATTATTAATTTAATTAAATAATATTTATATATTAATTTAAAATATATAAATTAATAAACTAAAAAAGAAAAAAACCTACGATGTGGTCACATTCGTTAACCGATGTAATCACATCCGTTTCATTTATAATATTTATATATTATAATAATTTATTAAATAATAATATATAAATTAAAATAATAATAATTATTTTATTAAATAAAATAGAATTAATTTATATATAATTATATAATAAATTTAAAATAAAACTAAATAATATTTATAGATTAATTTAAAATATATAAATTAATAAACTAAGAAAAAAAACTACGATGACCACATGTGGCACATCCGTTTAATAATAATATAAAAAATATTATAATAATTAATTAAATAATAATATATAAATTAAATTAATAGTAATTATTTTATTAAATAAAATAAAATTAATTTATATATAATTATATAAAAAATTTTAAAAAAATTAAATAATATTTATATTAATTTAAAATATAATAAATTAATAAACTAAAAAAAATAAAAAACCTTACGGATGTGGCACATCCGTTTACTTAATAATATAAAAAATATTAAATTAATAAACGAAAAACTAAAAAAAAACTTGATCGAATGTGACATATCATTAACGGATTTGACATATCCGTTAACGGATGTGACATATCCGTTAACGGATGTGACATATCCGTTGAATTATTTTTTCTTCAACGGATATCGACATCCTGTTGAAGAAAAAATGTGGGGGTGTAAGATATTTTTAAATATAAATGATAGTTTTGAAATTTTCAAAAAATGTAGTGGTGCAAGGAGCAATATAGGGTGGTGTAGGGAGTAACGAGTAACCCTCTTGCAACACTGCATATCCCATTCTCAACATTTTCTTCGGCCCAATAATCCTAGGGTTTCCATTTGCCACTTTTATCTAAATTTATTTATTCCTCATTGTAATAAAATTATGTACCTCAAAACATTGTATTTTAGTTCATTTATTATTTTAAAACTTGTCGAATCAGTTTATTTAACAAGTAATCAATTTAATAAAAATATTTTTATTACCATCACATTCATATTTTATGTCTTAAAGTTACATATCTGTTTATATCTATTTAAAAAACCTAGATGTGTTCATGTTTATTAAACTGAATTGATGAATATTTGATACTTTAAGAATTCTGTACATAGTGGAATGGAAAAGGAATTATTTATATAACTTTATGAGTTTAAATTTTCATTACGAAAGAGAACACTACTAAATTAATGGTTATTACCATGAACTAAGAAACTAATCGGTAAAATTCATATACGAGAATGAGCAGTGAAAGTTTGATAAAAGATATAATTGGTAGTCAAACCCTCATGACTAGAAAAGGACAACATAAGATTAACGGGTGAAGATTGTGATACTAGGGATCGTTGTTATGTCCGACAGCTTTGCCACAAAGCAACACATTGTTGGGAATATCATATTCATTATGAAGGCTGCGTTCAGAAGTCCAAACCCTGAGATATAACTGTTGCCCAAGATACTGCCTTTCCCACATTGCAGACCTCAGATTCCACATTCCTTGGTTGTCCAACGACACCAATATGCTTGTCCAACCCTTTGGATACACCTACATTAAATCACCATCTCATAACATCAGAAAATATCTAAGTACCTATTTTTAAGAGGCCTTTTCGTTCACTCATAAATAAAACTATACACTTGTTTATGTTACCTGTGCAGTGTGTCTGGTCAGGGCATCAACTAGATTATAGGTTCTTCTCTTGGCTGGCGTCCACTGACCAAAGCCATAACTGTCATTGTTGCAACCAACACCATTAATTAATACTTTTCCTTAAGCTAATTCTAAGTAAAGATGATTGCTTCTACAATACTAAAAAAAGATTCAAGCTGACATACCCCACCACCCAGAAGTCATAACCATCAAGATGCCAAGATTGCATGGTGTTTTCGTTGTTCTGAAAAACGACCTCAATGAAGTCGTGGAGAGAAGTTGGCACTACGGAGGTTGCTACGGATAAGGGAGTGTTATCAGAAGGAAGGCTTTGGAGTGAGCCAACACTGTAGATTCCGGGAATGTTGAAGTAATCAGCAAGCTTGAGAGGGGTGTCAGGGTTAACGTAGGAAACCCTGTTCACAGTATACCGCAGTTTTCCATTTATCAAAGAAGCTGAATTGGACAATACAATTGTCTTTGTAGGAGTTATTTTTCCGTAATGGTACGACCCTTGAGGGTTAGGCCTAGCAGCATTTGCTGTCAGATTCCATCTGCACCAGCAATTAACATTTTAGCAGATACAAAAAAGAGTTAATAATAGTACATGCATGATTGCTATGGAGAGTTTAACTTTATTGTATACGATAATTTTACCGATTATTGCAGCAATAATGATTATATGTAACATAACTTGTAATTAGTTATTAGTATGAAAACCTTTTGTACCATGGATGTGTAGAAATTAAATTCAAGCAACTAAAACTATAGGCTTGTTGATTTTGGTTAGAGGTTTATATCAACCTGTAAGTTCTGGCTTGCTTCACAGACCAGTGATATTGGTGAATGGGGGGACTAGGCAGGGGTCCCGAAGCTGGGGAATTAGAGTTTGAATAATGTAAGACTGCCGTTGCTGTGAAAATTTTTCTGGAAAATCTTGTTGATGCAACAATGTAGTAGTCCTTTGGAGGCTGATTTAAGGTTACCAACACAGTAGCTGATTGCCCAACGTGCACATCAAGAGTGTCGTATACGTTCTGGACAATGTGTGATCCTTCGATCTCAACTAGCTTCAGGGTATGACCCTGAATTCTGAAGTTTATTGATGTTGACATGCCCACGTTTGAGATCCTAAACATGTAGGTCTTTCCTGAAATTAAAGGCTAAAGCGTGAATAGTGTTTGGAGATACAATTTTGACAAAGTTGAAATTAATCACTTGGAATCTGCATAAGGTTGAACCGTATTCTTTTTGAAAAGACTGACCCTGGTCACCATTTACGGTAGTATGAGCCTGGCCATTGATAAGAAGACCATCGGGAAAGGCAAGAGATTTTCCAGAATCCAAAGTCTCCCTTAATGCCTGCAAATATCAAAAAACAAAACGTTGAGAATGTAAGGTGGCAAATTTGCAAGAAAGCACAACGCATGAGAATAATGCAAAGGCACAAGTTGAAGATACCTTGTGGTTGGTCTTGTACCAATCACCGATGAGTAAAGTGAAATCTCCATCAGGGTACGGATAAGGAACTGGGATGACAGATCTGTGGTAGACATTGAGTCCTCCAAATCCTCCAGCTGCTTTATGCAGTGAAGTTGATGGAAAGTATGTGAAGGTTCCAATCTGATCCTTGGCCTGAAACTTGTACGTGTAATTTGAGTTTGGAGAAACAGGGCAGTTGGTTCCCAAGACCCCATCTTGCCATGAGTTTTTCCTTTGTTTGATGCCATTCCTGTTTTACAACAACAATGTCATCCCATTTTCTCAAACAAAATGCCTAAACAAGCATGCTACCAAGTTCAGCATTTCTGTCAGATGTCTCAGGAAACTTGGAACCTCTTGTTATTCTTTCTAGAATTGACTAAAACATTGTAATTTGTCTAAATTTATTTTAACAATGCATTTCTTGTAGCTAAAAATTTTACACATCTAGTTGATGAAATGAAAATATCACTTCATTCAAAATTCAGTTACAGTATGAACGAGACATGAAAAAACAGAAAAAGGAAACTCACCATGTAAGTAGAAATGGTTCATCCAACTTGTTGACAAGGTTGAGCACAACATTGTCATTGGTTACCAAATCCAATTGAGGACCCGGAAACTGACCATTGATCAGAATGACCTTGGAAATTCAAGAACTAAAACTTTAGACTCGGCTTCAACCAGATTATCCAAACATATCTTAATCAATGAAAGCATCTTATATTACCCACCTGCTGAGGACTACCTAGGGGAGAAAGAGTTCCATATGTAACGGTCCACGTGTAATATTTATAAGAATCTTCTCCTTGTACAAGACACACACTCAGCAGAGCCAGAACAACACCACGCAACAGATGGAGCAAACAAGTGCTTCCCATTGCGTCTGTCCACAAACAGAACATCATATGACAACAGAAAAGAACACTTATGTTTCACTCAAGAGTAGGAAGAAAATAATGAAAGAAACAAGGAACTAAACATGAAGCATCACTTTCGAGTTATTGAAAAGTACCACTTCTGTTGTTTTCTCTTCAACAGTGAAACTCAGTAAGGCTTGGAGGCTTAGCTCTGCAGAGGCCATTTATTACATGTGATATATTTATATCTATATAGAAGGAACATTGGTAACATAATATAATTAAAAAATGGGATCGTGTTTGGTGTTAAGGTAACAAATTCATCATCCATTTTCTGCGGTGTTAACGCGGTTCCATAAGTTGAAGTTCCTTCAGGCTAAAGCTATACTGTGCGAATTTTATATATGTAAATTATAATATACAATTCTTAATTCTGACAGAAAAACATACATCATTATTAAAGTGAAACGAGCTTTATTTGGGCACCACTAGCATTTTTTTGACCAATGGCCTCCTGAAATTTCGCCACTGATCATATCAATTTTGTTTTGCTTTTCAGTTGCAGATGTAGCTGCATTCTCACCATTTCAATTAAATGATTGTTCCGGGTTTAGCGAATGATATATTTTGATATTTAAAGAGAGTTTTTTTGTAGTTGAAGTTCTTTAATTTTCAAACTGCGGCTTAAAAATAAAGTGATTTTTGTGTATAGTAGATATGCAAATTGTTGAATTGCTTTTACACTTCACCTACTGACCCATACGCCAATAAAGAGGAAGACTAATTCCTTGTGAAAGGGTACCATACTCTCACCGATCAAGGCTATTTTTTTTATTTCTTTGAGTTATTTGATAGTTGCATTTATCGTAGTTCATAATTGTTCCATGTGAAGTTCATATGTCTCCAGAGGGGTTTGCTCATCCAAAAAATAAAAGGGACAGATGGGTTTAAGTGCAATGTAAAAAAAATAAAAATCATATTTTAACCCATATTTTTTACGACACAGTCTATTGATTGTTTTAAAATTAATTTTCAATTATTTTTTTATTATTGACGGGGGAGTTATTTTTTCCAGCGTAGTTTCGAACATTTGAAATGCATTTGGTACAGGGTGAACTTTCATTGTAAAAAACCTAGCAGTGATGCCTTGTAGCTTCAATTGTTTGAGTATGTCTTCTGTTTCCCTGCTCGCATTATGGCTCCATTGTTTTGTTATGGGTTTCTTGCCTTGGTAGGGGAGTTCGTTGTTGTCGTTCAGTCCATTGTTTGAATGTGGGTTTGTTTCGTTGGTTAGATTGTGTTCGTACTTATATTTTTCGTTATATAAATTTTGTAATTATTTTTTCATCATATTATTTTTAAGTAATGTATGTAAAGAAAAAAAAAATTAAGACTAAAATTCAGGCATATATGTTTAAAATACATTTTATAACTTAAATAAGTGTCTTCCTTTGTGGAGGTGCTTATCAATGCTCTTTAACCCATTTCATTTACGCATTTTACTTATATATTTTTAATCTCATGCACATTTATTTGCAAAATAACACTAATATAAAATTATTTAAATTAATAATACTATTAAGTGAATATGAGTTGCTATAAGTACCCTAATATTTCTTCTTACATGTTTTCCCCTTAACCTAATGAATTAGATTAATAGATAATAAATAATGATGAAAAATAATTCTTAACAATTATTGAGACGAGTTGGTCTAAACTAATAGTCTATATGGGTAGGTCTAACCAAGATTGTCTAATTAGTCCTGGCAAAAATTTAATAAAAATTTGGAAAAATTCAACAAAGTTAGCCACAACAGGAATTTGGCCGAGTTGACTTAGACAAAAATTCAATTGAATTCTATTAAGTCAAATCCAACCAAAATTTGGCCGAATTCGATGGAGTTTATCGTTATCTAAATTTGATCTCATTCTTAGTTAAAGGTTGAGAAAAACTCAATTAGATCATGATCGTGGGTCGAAGGTCGAGATTAGTTAATCCTGTTAAAATTGAAGGTCGACATGAGACAATCTAACTGAAGTTTGAAACAAACATATTTAAATTAAAAGTTAAGATGGATTGCTATAAACTAAAAATCTAATAATATATTTTAAAAGTTAATATTTTTTTCATATTTAAAAGAAAAATCCATGATAAACTCATTCAAATGACTTTTATAGATTTCTTTTACCATTTAAAATTTTTCAGCTTTTTAACCTTGTGGGATTTTTTTTATCCAAATTCATGTGAATCATAACCCAGCCCTTTAGAATGGACCAAAATTGACGGCTCTAGTTTTATCTTTGAGAAATGAATACATTTTAATTTGTAATCTTACAGTAAAGTATTGAAAACAAACTGTTGGTTTTATTTTTATTGATCCAGATCTTACAATTAATTATTATTATTTATGTCTGTTATCGTTAATTTTTAAAAGTTAACGATGTACTTTCAAATTCTATAGATTCATTAAAACTTAAGCTACAAACTTTAATTATGGAAATTCCTCTTCAGAAGATCTTAAAAATAATTATATTTCTACAAACTCTTATAGCTTTTTAAAATTATAATATAATATACCTTTAAAGGTGAATATTTCTCAATACGAACATTCATTATTTTGTAGAGGTTATAATATCTTTTGTCAGACCAATTTTCAAGTTAGAAGAATTTGTTGATAAAATTATTATTTTATAATCAATCAGGAGGTATTCCTCTCACTGGATTCGTCTATTTTTAGAGTAATGTAGTATCTCCTCTCCTTAAGGCTAGAATCGCATAACATAATTAAGAAATTCAAACATCAAACCACGCGTATTAAGAAGTTTTAGTATGCCTTAGAGGGGAACAGTCAATCAAAAGTTGACTCTTTCAATTTTAGAGTACTACACGACATGAAAATAAGAAAAAAAAGATAAATGAAAATAATTAATATGATATATAAGTATATATAACTTTACCTATCTTTTCTATTATGTTAATAGTGTTGCTAAAATCAATATTATAACATGATGACTATCACAAGCCTAAGTAGTAATTCTTTTTCTCGAGACTTAAAGTATTAACGACTCAAACTTAATATTAGTTATTAAGATAAAATATTTGTGTCAATGAATTCTTACGCTTGATGCTCGTAGGATATGTGTATGGTAAAAAGAAAAGAAATAAAAAAAATAGAAAAAGAAAGGTATAACTTGGTGAAAATTAAAATATTTGATAAAAATAAAAGAAAAAGAAAATTTTATCATACTATTTTTTAGTAAATCGTACTATACTTTTTTTCTTGGTAAACAATTAAGCAATTTTTTTTCATTTATTTTAGAATTTTTCTTTGTATTTTCATAAAGTAATAATAAGGTGACATATATTTATATTCATTTAACATATATTGCATTAATAAAATATCATAAAAATTAAATTTTTATATATTTTTAAAGAAAACAAAATAAAATAAAAATATATAATATTACATAAATATAAAAGATTTATGTATGTAAAAATATCCTTCTGGTTTTCATATTATAAATATGTGAAAGAATGAAGAAGAAAAGAGGAAAAAAAAATAGTGAGGATAAAGAAAAGTTGTATATTAAATAGAGCATGTAGTAGCACATGAGGTGTAGGAATTCGGTAGTACAATAAGAAAAACACATGGAAAGCGTCATTTGCGGTGAAAACGACAGCCTAACGAGGGTGGGTAGAATGGAAGATAATTAATTAGCTTTTTCACTATTGAGTGACAGTGAGGACGAGGAATGCATATGTTTCTTTTGTCCTTCTTTCTATGGTGAGTTTAGGAATAGCAGAATATTCTAGAACTTAGGTTATTTCGTAAATTTATATGAAAAATTAAAACTATTTTAAATTCAAAATTTTAGGAGTCAATAAATTCGTATTCTTTCTATTTATATCTTATTCACTTATTTAACGTATTTAAGTTCCTACAACATAAATACATAAATAAAATAGAAGGCCATACATTATTTGTGTTCACTTTTTGTCATTGTGGGAAATTTTATTATAAATTTAAGTTTCACACTGCTCAGTAGAGTTGTCAAAACGGGTAATCAGACCCAACCCAACCCGACCCACATTTTTTTTCACCATCTTCTTCTCAGATTTTTATAACATGTTACTTTGGTCGATCAAATTGAAACATTAATAATTGGACCAATTGATATAAAAAAAATGAAACAAAAGAAATATATTATTATATATATTCTAAGCTATCAAGGATAAAATTTTGCCAATTTAGTTTAATGTGACATACACAATCGTTTGATCAAGAAACTACATATAGCCGTTAACAAAAATATATAGCACAAGATAAAACTGTTATACTTGTAGATATGTTTAAAAACAACATAAAACAAATGATATATTCCTGAATTATCCAATTTATAATATTATCCATCTATAAAATTAGAATCTTGAATGGATAAATCCACAGTATTATGCTCTTAGGGTTTTATTTGTGCATTTTGAATAATTAATTTAATTAATTTGATTTTAATAAAAAAAATAGAATTTGAATAATTAATTTAATTAATTTAATTTCATTAAAAAAAATAGGTGGGTTGGTGAGCCAACCCGACCCACCACGAGTTTAACTCGTGTGAGCCGGGTTCTTAGTGAGCCGGGTCAAAATTAGCTCGCATCAAAATTTTTGCATTTTTTTCCAACCCAACCCGGCTCAAACTCGTGATGAGCCAAGTTGGCTCACGGGTTTCAACCCATGTTAACGACACTACTACTTAGACATAAAAAAATAAAAAATTAAAAAAAAACACATAAATTTATTATCTTAAAATGTTAAATTAGAGATAATATTAATTATTAGTGTTATATTTTTTTAATAAGTCTTTTATAAAAAAATTCATCAATGATACTAAAACTTTGTCTTCATAATGGTTTAAATGGGATAAAATATAAATGAAAAATTTTAAATATAAAGATTCTTTATATAAAAAGTATTAAGACCAACTTTCTGGTATAAATTATTTGCTTAAGGGCATGTTTTCTAGAAATTTGAAAAATAAAGAGAACAAAACATGATGACAGATCCTAAACACATGCATGGTTGAGGGGGTTCCGACGTACGTACTTTGATTCTGTGACCAAAATGCTGAATTCAAAGGAAATACATAAAATACGAATACTTATTTGATATGCATTTATTAAAAGGAAAACGTTTCTTTAATAATATATTTTGTCAACATTTTGACAACTTCACGTGACATTGTTTCATTGGTTGGTTTTAAAAGGATTTTTTAAAAAAGTAAAATTTGTTTAGAAGGACAATTTTAAAAAGAATTTGGATAGAAACTCTTTTTGGCGGTTTTTTTTTTCAGATTCATTCTTTTTCGTAACTTGGTTTTCTCAACTCTCTCTCCACCATTGAAGCTTTCATCTCTCTCCACCATTGAAACATCTATCTCTCTCCACCGTTTCGGTCTTCTTCATTCCTTGCTTTTCTTCATTCTCTGTCCACCATTGAAATGTTGTTTCTCTCTCCCCTTTGAGTTTGAGTTCGACTCTTCTTACTTCGTTTCTTAGGTCATTTGGTCATTGTCGAGGATTTCGTCTCCCTCTTTACCCATTTCCCTTTTTTTGATGGTGTGATCGTGGGCTCGTTGGCAGTGTATATCCCTCATTCTGGAATTTTGTTGATTTTGGCGTGCATTGTCGTTGGCGGCATTTCCGTGGTTGTGTAAGTCTTTGGCTTTTGTCTCCCATTGTGGTTGGCGGTATTTCTCCCAAGGTTTGGGCTTTTTCGCATACACCGTCGAGATTGGTGTCACCGAGGTTTGGGCTTTTTCGCACACACCATTGATTCATTACCAAACTTCACATTACAAGTTGTGGAAACCATCAACTATGACCAACAAGGGTCCTTCATTCATAAAATCTTAAAAACACACTCATAACAAACAAAAAAACAATCATGGGGAGTGCAGTTGCCACACCTGGGTAGCACAGATAAACTTTCAGTACAAAACTGCAAATTTAACCTAATAATCGATTACAGCCTTTCTGTAAGCGATTACAAGTGCATGTCTCCAGTGTGTATGGTGTAGGACCTTACCTGCGTTGCTAAGACCACCCAGGATGGGTCTTCCCTACACAGAAGACTTACCAAACTTCACACTACAAGTTGTGGAAACCATCAACCATGACCAACAAGGGTCCTCCATTGACAATATCTTACAAAGACACTCATAACAAACAAAAAACAATCATGGGGAGCGCAGTTGGCACATTTGGGTAGCGCAAATCAACTTTCAGTACAAAACTGCAATTTTAACCTGGTAATCGATTACAACCTCTCTGTAAGCGATTACAAGTGCATGTGTCCAGTGTGTGCGTGTGCAGGAACATGTTAGGTCATTGAATTGTTGAGAAAAAATGTCATTTAGGTGCTTTCACGTAAGTTAGATGAGCTCCATAAGCATTTATGGCCAATTTTCTCCCTGGTAATCGATTATAGGAGTCTTGTAATCGATTACCAGAGAAAAAATGGTCATTTGTACAGAAACTTTAACTATACTCCCCACCTGGATGAACAACACTCCCCAACTCTGTTTTTCTGACATTTGCTACTTGTTTTGTTCTTAACTTTCTTCACTAAACTCCAAATAAGTTGATTCTTGTTTTGTTGGAATCTAGACTCAAAGAGCTTTCAAATGACTACTAACTCATAATTTTTAGACCACTCTACTAGGTGCAGTTAATTTCACAAAAAAAAAAGTTTTTCTAAGCTTTCTAAATGAGTTTACTTTTAAGTTATTGTTTCATGTTTGCTATTTTAGATGGGTGAGTGAGTTTAATGGTCATGAGTGGTCTTTAGTGCACCAATAAACATGTTAGGTCATTGAATTGTTGAGAAAAAAATGTCATTTAGGTGCTTTCATGTAAGTTAGATGTGCTCCATAAGCATTTCTAGCCAATTTCTGCCCTGGTAATCGATTACTAGAGGAAAAATGGTCATTTGTACAAAAACTTCAACTATACTCCCCAGCTGGATGAACAACACTCCCCAACTCTATTTTTCTGACCTTTGCTGCTTGTTTTGCTCTTAACTTTCTCCATAGAACTTCGAACAAGTTGGTTCTTGTTTTGTTGGCATTTAGACTCAAAGAGCTTTCGAATGACTGTTAACTCCTATTTTTTGAACAACTGCACTAGGTGCAATTAATTTTCAAAAAACAGCGTTTTTTTAAGCTTCCTAAATGAGTTTCATTTCAAGTTATTGTTTCATGTTTGTTATTTTAGATGGGTGAGTGAGTTTAACGGTCATGAGTGGTGTTTAGTGCACCAATGTATGATGAACTGTTATGTACGTTTTCTAATACCGTTATGTACTTTTTAATTTCAAAACTTGTGGTTTGATGAACTGCTGTTACGTTTTCCTATTAATGTATGTGGTTTTTAATATTGTTATAATTTTTCATTACTCAATACCCTTCAGTATTCCTTTTTTATTTGTTTAATATTGAAGTATTCCAACTTGAAGTATTCCAATAATGATCCATCCATAAAACCTTCAAAACACAGTCAAAAGGACTCCAAAATAACCTTAAGGAGTGCTTAAGCCAGGCTTGGGTAGTTCTTGTCAACTTTCAGTACAAAAGAGGATTTTTTTCCCTGGTAAGCGATTACAGGGTCCCAGTAATCGATTACAAGTGCATCTGTCCTATGTCAATGGTGCAGGACCTCACTTGTCAACCTATAAACACCCTTAGTGGGTCTTCCCTTCACATAGGGGTGACAGAACTGGACATTTGTTATAACAATCACAAAGGATGAATCTTAAATAATACTACAAAAGGACAATTGAAATGAATATAACAATCAATTAACCAATATCTTTATTAACATTCAATAAAATTCTTCTGATACATTTACAACTATCCATACTTTAACATATACCAATATTGCACTAATCACAAATTACATAAATCAGTCAAGTTTGGGACTGTGTACGGAGTTCTACAAACTCACTCAAAATTTCATTCAAAGTAACAAAGCACTTGGTTTTCAATGAATGCGAACAAACAACTACAAAAAAAAAAAATTGGTTACAAATAACCAACAAAAACCACCAAAATGATCACCAAAAGCCAAAAGCAAAAGCTCAACCCCAAAATACGAATACGAAAAAGGAAAAAAGTGCATACCTTGTTCGAAGAACCTATGTCAGCGGACGAACCCATTGCACAAAAAAAGCTCAGAACTTCGACACAATCAACATCGAAGGAGACACTTTGAACAAACCAACGACGGAGATCGGTCGTCGAAATCACGAACTCGACAAAAAAAGAGAGACTTCGAACGAGGCCAGCGACGACGGAGATTGCCGAGCGTCGAGAGAGATTGCTGAACGTCGAGAGAGAAATGCACAAAATGGAGAGAGAAGTTCAAATGAAACTGAAAACCCTAAAATTGAGAGAGGAGATAGTGTTGAACGAAGAAAGGTACTTTCGGAATAATGAAATCTAAAACCCTGATCCCTTTTTCAAATCAGATTTCTTTAAAAAAAATTTCAAAATGGCCCAATACAACACTGACATGTGTCGTTGCCAAAATGTTGTCAAATTTGCGTTATCAACATATCGCGATCCTTATTAAAAAACAGTTTTGTTTGTTGAATTTTTCTTTCATTATATATTAATTACTAAAATAAGTCACATATTTATATATCCTTTGGGTTTTATTTTAGCCCTGTTTGTTTCCAAGGACATAATCACGGGAACACTGGTTTAAAATGAAAGTGGAAAAAAGAAAATAAAATGGAATGTCATATTTTCTTTAAACTTTTTTTCTTCATATGTAGAGAAAAACAGGAAATATATATATATATATATATATATATATATA
>NW_025902874.1:21276-42685 GCF_018835915.1 Vigna umbellata
TTTGTGCATTTTGAATAATTAATTTAATTAATTTGATTTTAATAAAAAAAATAGAATTTGAATAATTAATTTAATTAATTTAATTTCATTAAAAAAAATAGGTGGGTTGGTGAGCCAACCCGACCCACCACGAGTTTAACTCGTGTGAGCCGGGTTCTTAGTGAGCCGGGTCAAAATTAGCTCGCATCAAAATTTTTGCATTTTTTTCCAACCCAACCCGGCTCAAACTCGTGATGAGCCAAGTTGGCTCACGGGTTTCAACCCATGTTAACGACACTACTACTTAGACATAAAAAAATAAAAAATTAAAAAAAAACACATAAATTTATTATCTTAAAATGTTAAATTAGAGATAATATTAATTATTAGTGTTATATTTTTTTAATAAGTCTTTTATAAAAAAATTCATCAATGATACTAAAACTTTGTCTTCATAATGGTTTAAATGGGATAAAATATAAATGAAAAATTTTAAATATAAAGATTCTTTATATAAAAAGTATTAAGACCAACTTTCTGGTATAAATTATTTGCTTAAGGGCATGTTTTCTAGAAATTTGAAAAATAAAGAGAACAAAACATGATGACAGATCCTAAACACATGCATGGTTGAGGGGGTTCCGACGTACGTACTTTGATTCTGTGACCAAAATGCTGAATTCAAAGGAAATACATAAAATACGAATACTTATTTGATATGCATTTATTAAAAGGAAAACGTTTCTTTAATAATATATTTTGTCAACATTTTGACAACTTCACGTGACATTGTTTCATTGGTTGGTTTTAAAAGGATTTTTTAAAAAAGTAAAATTTGTTTAGAAGGACAATTTTAAAAAGAATTTGGATAGAAACTCTTTTTGGCGGTTTTTTTTTTCAGATTCATTCTTTTTCGTAACTTGGTTTTCTCAACTCTCTCTCCACCATTGAAGCTTTCATCTCTCTCCACCATTGAAACATCTATCTCTCTCCACCGTTTCGGTCTTCTTCATTCCTTGCTTTTCTTCATTCTCTGTCCACCATTGAAATGTTGTTTCTCTCTCCCCTTTGAGTTTGAGTTCGACTCTTCTTACTTCGTTTCTTAGGTCATTTGGTCATTGTCGAGGATTTCGTCTCCCTCTTTACCCATTTCCCTTTTTTTGATGGTGTGATCGTGGGCTCGTTGGCAGTGTATATCCCTCATTCTGGAATTTTGTTGATTTTGGCGTGCATTGTCGTTGGCGGCATTTCCGTGGTTGTGTAAGTCTTTGGCTTTTGTCTCCCATTGTGGTTGGCGGTATTTCTCCCAAGGTTTGGGCTTTTTCGCATACACCGTCGAGATTGGTGTCACCGAGGTTTGGGCTTTTTCGCACACACCATTGATTCATTACCAAACTTCACATTACAAGTTGTGGAAACCATCAACTATGACCAACAAGGGTCCTTCATTCATAAAATCTTAAAAACACACTCATAACAAACAAAAAAACAATCATGGGGAGTGCAGTTGCCACACCTGGGTAGCACAGATAAACTTTCAGTACAAAACTGCAAATTTAACCTAATAATCGATTACAGCCTTTCTGTAAGCGATTACAAGTGCATGTCTCCAGTGTGTATGGTGTAGGACCTTACCTGCGTTGCTAAGACCACCCAGGATGGGTCTTCCCTACACAGAAGACTTACCAAACTTCACACTACAAGTTGTGGAAACCATCAACCATGACCAACAAGGGTCCTCCATTGACAATATCTTACAAAGACACTCATAACAAACAAAAAACAATCATGGGGAGCGCAGTTGGCACATTTGGGTAGCGCAAATCAACTTTCAGTACAAAACTGCAATTTTAACCTGGTAATCGATTACAACCTCTCTGTAAGCGATTACAAGTGCATGTGTCCAGTGTGTGCGTGTGCAGGAACATGTTAGGTCATTGAATTGTTGAGAAAAAATGTCATTTAGGTGCTTTCACGTAAGTTAGATGAGCTCCATAAGCATTTATGGCCAATTTTCTCCCTGGTAATCGATTATAGGAGTCTTGTAATCGATTACCAGAGAAAAAATGGTCATTTGTACAGAAACTTTAACTATACTCCCCACCTGGATGAACAACACTCCCCAACTCTGTTTTTCTGACATTTGCTACTTGTTTTGTTCTTAACTTTCTTCACTAAACTCCAAATAAGTTGATTCTTGTTTTGTTGGAATCTAGACTCAAAGAGCTTTCAAATGACTACTAACTCATAATTTTTAGACCACTCTACTAGGTGCAGTTAATTTCACAAAAAAAAAAGTTTTTCTAAGCTTTCTAAATGAGTTTACTTTTAAGTTATTGTTTCATGTTTGCTATTTTAGATGGGTGAGTGAGTTTAATGGTCATGAGTGGTCTTTAGTGCACCAATAAACATGTTAGGTCATTGAATTGTTGAGAAAAAAATGTCATTTAGGTGCTTTCATGTAAGTTAGATGTGCTCCATAAGCATTTCTAGCCAATTTCTGCCCTGGTAATCGATTACTAGAGGAAAAATGGTCATTTGTACAGAAACTTCAACTATACTCCCCAGCTGGATGAACAACACTCCCCAACTCTATTTTTCTGACCTTTGCTGCTTGTTTTGCTCTTAACTTTCTCCATAGAACTTCGAACAAGTTGGTTCTTGTTTTGTTGGCATTTAGACTCAAAGAGCTTTCGAATGACTGTTAACTCCTATTTTTTGAACAACTGCACTAGGTGCAATTAATTTTCAAAAAACAGCGTTTTTTTAAGCTTCCTAAATGAGTTTCATTTCAAGTTATTGTTTCATGTTTGTTATTTTAGATGGGTGAGTGAGTTTAACGGTCATGAGTGGTGTTTAGTGCACCAATGTATGATGAACTGTTATGTACGTTTTCTAATACCGTTATGTACTTTTTAATTTCAAAACTTGTGGTTTGATGAACTGCTGTTACGTTTTCCTATTAATGTATGAGGTTTTTAATATTGTTATAATTTTTCATTACTCAATACCCTTCAGTATTCCTTTTTTATTTGTTTAATATTGAAGTATTCCAACTTGAAGTATTCCAATAATGATCCATCCATAAAACCTTCAAAACACAGTCAAAAGGACTCCAAAATAACCTTAAGGAGTGCTTAAGCCAGGCTTGGGTAGTTCTTGTCAACTTTCAGTACAAAAGAGGATTTTTTTCCCTGGTAAGCGATTACAGGGTCCCAGTAATCGATTACAAGTGCATCTGTCCTATGTCAATGGTGCAGGACCTCACTTGTCAACCTATAAACACCCTTAGTGGGTCTTCCCTTCACATAGGGGTGACAGAACTGGACATTTGTTATAACAATCACAAAGGATGAATCTTAAATAATACTACAAAAGGACAATTGAAATGAATATAACAATCAATTAACCAATATCTTTATTAACATTCAATAAAATTCTTCTGATACATTTACAACTATCCATACTTTAACATATACCAATATTGCACTAATCACAAATTACATAAATCAGTCAAGTTTGGGACTGTGTACGGAGTTCTACAAACTCACTCAAAATTTCATTCAAAGTAACAAAGCACTTGGTTTTCAATGAATGCGAACAAACAACTACAAAAAAAAAAAATTGGTTACAAATAACCAACAAAAACCACCAAAATGATCACCAAAAGCCAAAAGCAAAAGCTCAACCCCAAAATACGAATACGAAAAAGGAAAAAAGTGCATACCTTGTTCGAAGAACCTATGTCAGCGGACGAACCCATTGCACAAAAAAAGCTCAGAACTTCGACACAATCAACATCGAAGGAGACACTTTGAACAAACCAACGACGGAGATCGGTCGTCGAAATCACGAACTCGACAAAAAAAGAGAGACTTCGAACGAGGCCAGCGACGACGGAGATTGCCGAGCGTCGAGAGAGATTGCTGAACGTCGAGAGAGAAATGCACAAAATGGAGAGAGAAGTTCAAATGAAACTGAAAACCCTAAAATTGAGAGAGGAGATAGTGTTGAACGAAGAAAGGTACTTTCGGAATAATGAAATCTAAAACCCTGATCCCTTTTTCAAATCAGATTTCTTTAAAAAAAATTTCAAAATGGCCCAATACAACACTGACATGTGTCGTTGCCAAAATGTTGTCAAATTTGCGTTATCAACATATCGCGATCCTTATTAAAAAACAGTTTTGTTTGTTGAATTTTTCTTTCATTATATATTAATTACTAAAATAAGTCACATATTTATATATCCTTTGGGTTTTATTTTAGCCCTGTTTGTTTCCAAGGACATAATCACGGGAACACTGGTTTAAAATGAAAGTGGAAAAAAGAAAATAAAATGGAATGTCATATTTTCTTTAAACTTTTTTTCTTCATATGTAGAGAAAAACAGGAAATATATATATATATATATATATATATATATATATTAGATACATATAAATAAATTAAGTATTATGATCAATAATAATAATATAAATAAATTTCTATTTTAATAATAGAGATAATTTGACATTAAGAGAATGAATTAAGTAAATGTGAATTAGACATCTTGTTGGGAATTCAAGTGTGAATCTAAGTCCCATATTGGATATAAATGAAATAGTAGGGCACTATATAAAAATAAAATATCCTTAACTTATTGTCTTAAGATTTTAGATAAAGAGTGATGTGAATCCTTTATATGGTTGAACTCATATGTTATTGGTGTTGTTGGAAGTCCCACATGGTCAATTTAGTTAGGCTTAAAAACCACTTTCTAATAGGTGTTTTGTGTCTCCCCAGTGAATCTCCTCTTAGCCAAAAATAGCTTTCAGAGGTAAAATGATCATTGGGTCAATAGACCCATAATAAAGATCCACTCAAATAAAGGTCAATGTAAGTCACTCCTATAAATGTTATTTTAATTTAAGTTTAACCTTCCTTCTTACTAGCATTACCATAAAATGTTAAAATGTAGGAGGTTCAGCTAATACTAAAAGGATGAAAGAAGTTTGAAGGACCAACAATATATGCCAAAAACATCTAAGATGAAAAAAAAAAACTTTAATAAATATATTGTTAACCAAATATAAACATATTCTTCTCTTAGATTTTACATTTTATTTATTTTTTGACTTAATAAATATATTATTGACCAATAAACATGTGATGTTTTTGTGAGACCTATTCAAGAAAAGGATGCTTAATTGAAAGAATAATATATTAAAATGGTTAAATTGAAAAGAAAAAAAGCGAGTAATAATATGTATAAAATAGGACCACTTAAGAAGTAACTTTCATTTGTTTTGGTAAAAAGTAGGACACACTAATTAATACCTTTATTTTTCTTTCTATTGCTCTTAATAAATGGATATACGTATTAAACGTGTGGAGGTAATATAACGTTTGAAATATTATATAAAAATACTGTAATAATGTTTCACAGGCGCATCCGTATTCGATTCGTGTCGGTTCCGTATATGTTTTATTTGTGATTTTTTAACAATAACAATACGCTGGCGTAGCCTAGTACATAAATTTGCCTCTATATATTCACACACACAAAAATGAGATACAAAGTTCAAATAAAGAAGGAAATGGAAATAAAAAATAACTTAACAAAAGGAAAGAGAAGAAATAGATAGTTGAGGCTTGAAGAAAAAGAACAGCAGATGAAAGAGAAACGTGCGAGAAAAAAGTAATAACTAGCCTAAAAAACCTAATTGCATTCATAGTTTTATATGAATGTTATTAAAATAAGGTAAAAATTTGGTCCAAACCTACTAAAAAATTATTTAATCTAACATAATATACAAAACTCCTTTTATCCTACGTTACTGCATCCACAAGCAGCTGCAGTGAAATTTTATTTAATCTAAAACAATTTCTCCTCTCCCTTTTGCCTTTGCCCACCAACAACCACTACTGTGACTGCCACCAGCCACCCTTTTGCCTTTTCTTTTTCAATTTTGTTATTCTTTTTTCTAGTTCTCTACTTTCACTATAATTATTTTGCAAAAAAAATATACTTATTTTCCAACAACAATAATGGCTAATGATCAGATAGTCCAAGAACATCTCATAAAAGTGACTCGGGTTGGAAACATTGTCACCCGATGGATGAATCAAATTTAAATACCAGTGTTTGTAATTATTGTGGGAAAGTTATGAAAGGAGGAGTATTAGACCAAAAGAACATATAATGGCAACGAAGGGTAATGTTGTTGCTTGTACCAGCCTTCCACTTAATAATAAATTATATTAAAAAATAATTATATTAATTTTTTTTTTCATTTTATTAAATTATAATTTTCTTAAATTTTTAAAATTAATTATAATAATCAATTTTTAATTTTTTCTTTTTATAAATATTTTTATCCATAAATATAATATTAATAATTATAATTTCATATTATTTTAATAATTAAAAATATTTTGACAATTTTTAATTTCTATTAATTAAATAATTTCTTTTATTTGTTATAATGTCAAATTTTATATTAATTTTTACATTTTTTTTTTAAATTTATTCTAAAAATCTTTGCTAGTGTTAAATTGTCTTCAATGTTATGCAAATTTTAGCTCAAGAATACTACCATTTTTTTAAATAATAATGATAATGTGACGTATTTTTATATTTATTTTACAGAAAATATACTATAAAATAATCATAAAAGATAAAATTTTACATTTTTTCAAGGAAAAAATGAATAAAAAAAATTTAAAAATAGTTTCAAATAAATATAAAAATTTTGTGTGTAAATATCAGTATTGTTTCTCTAATTATTTATTTATAATAAGCACGATTATTTAGACAATTTCTTACTGTATGTCCATGTGAACATTAAAGAGTGCGTGAACCTCAACTTGCTAAGTCATAGCCAGTTGATCTCACTCATCCCAAAGTCATGTCAACTAAAAGCTTTGTAGGAAACTTCTGCTTAACACGAAACACGGTTTGGAGGGAAAGGGCAGAATTTTGATGTGAACAAAAATATCTGGTACCTGGTTCTTCAACGAAACAGCATCTTAGAAGGAAAGAGAAAAAAAAGTAAAAATTCTTCGGAGCATTATTGTTGGCATTCTTTGTTATTTCACCACACTTTTTCTATTTTCTTAATTCCGGTACCTTATCATTGAGTTTGTTTGGTTTACATACCAGTGTTAGAACTTAGATCAAAGTTTCTGGTTTTGGGTGTTTTTAGTTAATTAGTTTCTGTGTGCAGTAGTCATGGCTATGGTTCTGGATGCTGTTATTGGACAAGTGCTTGATGAACTGCTGAGCACTGTTATTGCAATGAAAGACAGGGCAGTGAAGTTCAGAGCCACCCTGGAAAATTTGCATTCTATCCTCAAAAAAGTAGAACCGATGGCTAGGGAGATAGATGGTCTTAACAAGCGATTGGATAAACCAGCTACAGAAACGCAGAAGCTGATCGATGAGATGGAGAAGGGGAAGGAGCTTGTTATTGAGTGCTCCAAAGTTGATTGGTGGAATTGCTGTTATAAGGCCAGTTCCCAAGAGAAACTTCAAGACGTGATCGATTCTATTACTCGGTACTTTCAATTGGATATGCAAGGAAATATAAATGTCATTGTATTGGAGAACCAGCAGCTGCTGAAGAAGCTTGTGGAGAGTGTTCCGAGAAGGATTGCAGGCTTGTGCTCTCCACCTGAACCCCCAGCTTTCACTGTTGGGCTGGATGTTCATTTGGGGGCGTTGAAGTTCAAGTTGCTGGAGAATCATCATGAGGGGTCGGTGCTCACGGTAACTGGAGCAGGAGGTTCGGGAAAGTCAACGTTGGCCAAGAAGTTTTGTTCTGATGAGGAAGTTAATGGTATGAATGTGTCTATCTGATCATCTTTCACTTCTCGCATTCGTATTGTTTGAAAAGTTGTTTGAGGGTCTTTTTGGTCCTATTGATCTCAAACCATTAGGTGGTTATTTAACTTCATTACTAGTTACTGGATACTATTGCTACCGAATCTAGTGAGGTTGACACTTTTAGTCATAGTACGCAAGCTATTAACTACAAGTGAATGTTTTGATATCAGAATGCAACAAATGGGTTTTAGGCTGTATTTGGAAAGCCGTTACAGTTTTATCAAAGGGACCTTTTACCCATTTTGAGGCAGAAACATTGAACTTGATGAAAATACAAGAACACTTAATCCATTAGGGGAATATCTGTGTGAATGTGGAGAGAATAAAATGATTTAAGTAGTTGAGAAATGAAAGTACTTTATATGTTCTTGATGATGTCCAAAATAATTGGCCTAAGAAGCTAGATTTTATTTTCTGTGAAGGTCATATTTTCACTTGTTTTGTAAACTTGTGTGAGGAATAGTAACTTTAGAATGAATATCCAGAGCTCTAAACATGTTGAAATTTGTTTAGGTAAATTCAAGGACAACATATTCTTCATCTCCTTAGTGGAATCGCCCAAGTTGAGCACCATAGTGGAGAGACTGTTTGAACACAATGGTTACGAGAAGCCACAGTTTCAAAGTGATGAGGGTGCAGTTTATCGATTGGAAAATTTGCTAAAACAGATTGGAAAAAAACCCATATTATTGGTCCTGGACGGTGTTTTGCCAGAGTCAGCATCCGTAGTTGAGAAATTCGTGTTTCAGATCCCAAACTACAAGATTTTAGTGACATCAAGATTCACAATTAAAGGATTTGGGCAGCCATACTTGTTGAAATCACTGAATGAAGCTGATGCTTTACACTTATTTCGCCACTCTGCATCCCTGGACCAGACCAGCTCTAATATTCCCGATACTATTGTGCAGAAGGTATACTCTCTATTGCTCAATTATAGTATTGCAAATGTGGTGTGTAAAATCATAACTACGGAATGCTTGTCTAAAAAGTTTTCACCTTCCAGTAATGGTAATAGCAAAATAATGCTAAATGTTTTAGTAGCAATCTCTGATTTCATTGAACATATCAAATAAATTGCAGATAGCAAAAGGGTGCAGTGGTTCTCCCTTGGCACTTATAGTAACTGGAAAATCTTTAAGTCTTGAAGAACCAGTGGTTTGGCACAACAGGGCGAGGATATTGTCGAGGGGTCACTCTGTTCTTTATTATAGTTCTAGTAGCGATGGGCTTCTTACTTGCCTCCAAAAAAGCTTTGATGACTTGGATGCTAAGCTTGCTGAGAGTTTTATGGACCTGAGCTTATTTCCTGAAGCACAGAAGATACCCGCAGCAGCACTTGTTGATATTTATGCAGAACAGCGTGATGAAGACGATGACATTGCAATGGAGAATATCCATGACCTCGTCAAAAGGAACGTGGCTGATCTTGTTGTCACAAGGTATGGCGAATTACTGCTTCTCATTGGAGAGCATCCATGCATTAAACCATACAAAGTCATTCCAAGTCATCTTGAAAAAGATTTGATATTTGAGTTATTCTCTAGATAGAAACCATTATCCTATTGGCGCTTTCTCCTATAACTGTTACAAAATTTACTTCTGCTAGATGAAGAGAATATTGTTTGTGCTGTTTACTGTGCATTGACTAATGAGCGATTGATTTATTTTCATTGATCAGGAATACTACGAGTGGAACAGTTGACTACAATTACCACTATGTTACGCAGCATGGTCTTCTTCGGGACCTAGCCATCCATCAAACAAGAAATTTGCCGACTGAGAAGAAGCATAGGCTAATAATTGACCTCAGAGGGAACAATATCCCCAAATGGTGGACTACACAGAATGAGTATCACATTGCAGCCCACTCATTATCCATATCAACTGGTATGTTCATCTTTCTATCTCGGTGCACATATGGTATGCACACATGCTGACAGAGTTCTCAAACACTAATTATTGAGTCTGATTTTGCAGATGAAGAATTCACTTCAGAGTGGTGCAACTTGCAGCCAAATGAGGTCAAGGTTCTAGTGATGAACCTTAGAGAAAAAAAGCGCTCTCTACCACCGTTCATGAAGAAAATGAATAAATTAAAAGTCCTGACAATAACGAATTATGACGTCAATCGTGCTGAGTTGGAGAATTTAGAGCTGCTTGATTATCTTTCTGATCTCAAAAGAATCAGGTTAGAGAAGGTTTCAATTCCTTTCCTTAGCAAGACTGGAGTGCCACTGAAGAATCTGCACAAGTTCTCTTTCTTTATGTGCAATGTGAACGAAGCCTTCAAAAACAGCACCATCAAAGTTTCTGATGTGCTTCCAAATTTGAAGGAGATGAACATTGATTACTGTGATATGGAGGAATTGCCGGCTGGACTCTCCGATACTGTTTCCCTAAAGAAGCTAAGCATCACAAACTGCCATAAACTTTCAAAACTTCCTACAGGAATTGGAAAGTTGGTGAATTTGGAATCATTGAGGCTTACTTCTTGTACCAAATTAGAAGAGTTGCCAGACAGCATCACAAGCCTTCATAAACTGAACTTTCTTGACATTTCTGACTGTGTAAGTCTTAGGATGTTACCAGAAAACATAGGGGAGCTGGGTAGTTTAGAAAGGTTGAATTGCAGAGGTTGCAACAGATTGTCTGAATTGCCATACTCAGTGAAGGACCTTGAGAGCTTAAGAGTGGTAGTATGCGATGAAGAGAGGGCTGCATTATGGGAACCTATCAGATCCATGTTTAGTGATCTAAAGCTAGAGGTAGTCCTAACCGATTTCAAACTAGATCCTCTTTTATAACTTGCATTCTGGTACTTGGTTTTGACAACACAATCGCATTATTTGGAGGCATGTATATTATATTCCGAGAACCAAATCTGTGTACTTCAAAATTATTAGGAGCTTTTGTTGTTTTCTCTACATTTTTTGAGTGATCACATAATTTTTGAGTATGAATTGTAATTGAACGATATACTATAAAAAATATCCTGCAGCTCATTGCTTGAACATTCTAGCGAATGAGATTATTGAATAATACAGAAGTAAGCTATTCATTGGGAAGTAATGTGTATGACGAATTGCTTTTTTGAGGATCAAGAAAAATTAAGCCCAATTCTGATAATAACAAATTAAAATTGTACAATCTGATGTGAAGTATTCCACAATAGCACCGTTCCAGTTTCAGACAAGTGTGCAATTTGGAAGAGATAAACATTGACTAATGACTACCTTTACATAGTGATCAATTTTAATTTCATAAAATAAATTTTTAAAGTGTGGTTTTCATTTAATTATATATTATATAATTATAATTTGAACCTATATATAGTTGATATAATTTTTTTAATATATTCTACAATTAAATATCTGTTGATGGTTTGACAATAATCTAACCATATATAATACGATAAGTTATTAAACTTAATTAGAATAAGTTATGATTTCATTTTAAAAAGTAAATTTTATAATTTAATCGTACAAAAAATATTTATAAAATAATATTTATATTTATTTATATAATTAATTTAAACTTATCCAATGTCTAAAATTTCTTATATTTACTCAAAAGGACAATAAAGTTTCATAAATTGTAGAGGTAGCATAGGATTAACGAAGTTGTCAAGCTGAATCACAAGTCCTGGTGATAAGATGATAGAGGTGACCAAGCTGACTTCAACTAGCTTTATAATGTCCATTTTTGTAGTTGGGTATAGTTTGGCAATGCAATCAAGAGGATAAAAAAAGAAAAGTAAGTTAAAGTAATCGACATATAGTAGGGATGAAGGAGAAAAGGTATCATTGTATATGTCGATTATTTTAACTTACTCGTCTAATCCTAATCCACATTTCTCACTTATCCAATTTGTTTCTCTCTCATCTCCATACTCTCTCTCACCCACATAATTCTAATTGAAGTGCAATCTTTCGGAAAATCAATGCAATTAGGAGGATTCGATAAAAGGACATCAATTCAAGTCTTGGATTTTCGAATTGAGAGAGATATTAAGAGAAATCAAGAATTCTCGCTATTTCTTATATTCATGGATAGGTTGAGGCAAAATATCATAAAAAATACTTAAAAATAACTAACATACTGGCAATTTGAAACGAAATATAGTTCCAAATCCATGTATTCTTTTTGTACCATCTTTTTTGTACTAGATTCAATTAAATTGGAACGAAATTTTTCATTGTTTTTCGAATTCTTTTTATTTTAGTTGTTTTCATCTTTTTCTTAGATTCGATTGTTGCGGGTTGCTTTTAATTAACTTCTAACTTATAAATCTTTTTATAACTCTTTTAATTAGTATTTTTAATTTTTTCCCTTGGAGCTATAATAGGGATGACGGAGAAAATGTATATTGGAGTAAGAGATGAAAAAGAAAGGGTTAAGAGAAATGAGAGAGGTGGGTAAGGGTTTGAAGGTTTTTTGTTTTTTTTAGTTTTAAGAATGAAAATTATTCAAATACCCTTGACTTTAAAACTTATAATCCATAATATATAAGGATATTATTGTTTACTAAAACTCAGTACACATTGCTAAAATGTACCAACTGAAAAAATATTATCAAATTTAAAAAAAAAATATAATATGTCAATTTGATAAGAATTTTGACTTAATTTATATCATTATATTGAATTGGGTCAAACTGATATGATTTTCTTCACAATAACATAGTATCAAATTAACAAAACTTGTTTATTTTTATAATTTTTTTTGAAATCATTCTATTTCGATAATTTTGAAAAAAAAGTTTACACCATTTTGGTGTTTTTGCTAACAATATATACTTTAAATAAGATATGTTCTATTTGTAGTTTAAGTCATAATAAGTACTTAGAACGAGATTGATTGTTGATCATTGAAGTTTGGCAAATCACTCTCTTAAATTGATCCCTTCTAATATTTTAATTTTGTGTTTGTTGTCTCTATTTTTAGAAAAATTAAATAATATTTAAATAAATTCTAAGATCATCATATAATTTAATGAGTTAATGGTTATTTGCCAAAAATCTTACCAATAATTTAATCTTAAAAGTAATTAAAATTAAATAAATCTTTAAATTGTTTATTTATAAAATATATTAACTTGAAACTGATTTTAGATAAGTCTAGTTTATTCTTTTTAACGTATTACTACTGATGTTCATGTATGATTTATTCATTTTTAATACAGTTTTGTCTGATTATGTTATTTTCATATTTATATTAAGAAAAAATATATATTTACACTTTTTTTTTCTGATACAAAGTAACTGCAATTTTGTTGATATAATAGAAGAAATTTGTAAAAAGAAATCATAAAAAATATACTGTTTTTTAAATTGTAATTTATGAATATTTTTAAACAATTATTCGTTGAAATTTTATAAATGTTTTATTTTCTTGTGTTAAAATTAATATTTTTGGGTTAATTATATTTTTTGTCCGTAAACTATCATGCGTTTTTTTGTTTTAGTTTCACTTTTGCTTCATTTTAATCAATAAACGGTTAGATTTAGTTATCAAGTACCAACTTAATTTTTGTATGATCTGGTTAAAGTGTGCTATATGTGATGACGTGTGTAAATCTTTTATATGTTTTTCTGAAATTGAAAGTTAATTTGTTTTAACTAAACTCAAATTAGGATTTTAAAGGGTTATTTACTTCAATCGAAATGAAGGAAATCGTGATTAGAGTTCCTTATTTCAATCTTTGCGGATCTTTATTTCAATCTTTTATGCTTTGTACTTCAATCGAATTAATGAAATGGGTTTTTTACTTTAATCTTTACAGTTACTTCAACCGAATTAACGAAATTATGATTAGGATTCTTTATTTCCATCAAATTGGTGTGGTTGTGGGACTTGGTGTGCTTGCTGTCAAAGACGTCATATAAACTGTGCAGACCAGAAATGATCTCATGTGCTTTTGGTTATATTTTCTTAAGTGATTGAACATGAAATGTCAGTTTTAAGTGCTGGAACGAATGGTTTGAAAAGCCTATGGTTGCTCTGATGTTAGATGGTACGAAACTGGCGAGGAGTTGGAAAACTTCTACTTTTGTATGAGTACATAATGCATTATCTTTCTTTGCGTTTTGCTTTCGGAGGAAGTGACCTTAGCCTTGTTAATTGGCTCGATAATAATAGTTTATTCTAATGTAATTTATACATTTAATTGGAAACATCCTCACAGGACCTGTACCTGTTGTAATAATGTTAGATTATTGCANAGTGCTTGATGAACTGCTGAGCACTGTTATTGCAATGAAAGACAGGGCAGTGAAGTTCAGAGCCACCCTGGAAAATTTGCATTCTATCCTCAAAAAAGTAGAACCGATGGCTAGGGAGATAGATGGTCTTAACAAGCGATTGGATAAACCAGCTACAGAAACGCAGAAGCTGATCGATGAGATGGAGAAGGGGAAGGAGCTTGTTATTGAGTGCTCCAAAGTTGATTGGTGGAATTGCTGTTATAAGGCCAGTTCCCAAGAGAAACTTCAAGACTTGATCGATTCTATTACTCTGTACTTTCAATTGGATATGCAAGGAAATATAAATGTCATTGTGCTGGAGAACCAGATGCTGCTGCATCAGATTCACGAGAAGCTTGTGGAGAATGTTCCGAGAAGGATTGCAGGCTTGTGCTCTCCACCTGAACCCCCAGCTTTCACTGTTGGGCTGGATGTTCATTTGAGGGCGTTGAAGTTCAAGTTGCTGGAGAATCATCATGAGGGGTCGGTGCTCACGGTAACTGGAGCAGGAGGTTCGGGAAAGTCAACGTTGGCCAAGAAGTTTTGTTCTGATGAGGAAGTTAATGGTATGAATGTGTCTATCTGATCATCTTTCACTTCTCGCATTCGTATTGTTTGAAAAGTTGTTTGAGGGTCTTTTTGGTCCTATTGATCTCAAACCATTAGGTGGTTATTTAACTTCATTACTAGTTACTGGATACTATTGCTACCGAATCTAGTGAGGTTGCCACTTTTAGTCATAGTACGCAATCTATTAGCTTCAAGTAAATGTTTTGATGTCAGAATGCAACAAATGGGTTTTAGGCTGTATTTGGAAAGCCGTTACAGTTTTATCAAAGGGACCTTTTACCCATTTTGAGGCAGAAACATTGAACTTGATGAAAATACAAGAACACTTAATCCATTAGGGGAATATCTGTGTGAATGTGGAGAGAATAAAATGATTTAAGTAGTTGAGAAATGAAAGTACTTTATATGTTCTTGATGATGTCCAAAATAATTGGCCTAAGAAGCTAGATTTTATTTTCTGTGAAGGTCATATTTTCACTTGTTTTGTAAACTTGTGTGAGGAATAGTAACTTTAGAATGAATATCCAGAGCTCTAAACATGTTGAAATTTGTTTAGGTAAATTCAAGGACAACATATTCTTCATCTCCTTAGTGGAATCGCCCAAGTTGAGCACCATAGTGGAGAGACTGTTTGAACACAATGGTTACGAGAAGCCACAGTTTCAAAGTGATGAGGGTGCAGTTAATCGATTGGAAAATTTGCTAAAACAGATTGGAAAAAAACCCATATTATTGGTCCTGGACGGTGTTTTGCCAGAGTCAGCATCCGTAGTTGAGAAATTCGTGTTTCAGATCCCAAACTACAAGATTTTAGTGACATCAAGATTCACAATTAAAGGATTTGGGCAGCCATACATGTTGAAATCACTGAATGAAGCTGATGCTTTACACTTATTTCGCCACTCTGCATCCCTGGACCAGACCAGCTCTAATATTCCCGATACTATTGTGCAGAAGGTATACTCTCTATTGCTCAATTATAGTATTGCAAATGTGGTGTGTAAAATCATAACTACGGAATGCTTGTCTAAAAAGTTTTCACCTTCCAGTAATGGTAATAGCAAAATAATGCTAAATGTTTTAGTAGCAATCTCTGATTTCATTGAACATATCAAATAAATTGCAGATAGCAAAAGGGTGCAGTGGTTCTCCCTTGGCACTTATAGTAACAGGAAAATCTTTAAGTCTTGAAGAACCAGTGGTTTGGCACAACAGGGCGAGGATATTGTCGAGGGGTCACTCTGTTCTTTATTATAGTTCTAGTAGCGATGGGCTTCTTACTTGCCTCCAAAAAAGCTTTGATGACTTGGATGCTAAGCTTGCTGAGAGTTTTATGGACCTGAGCTTATTTCCTGAAGCACAGAAGATACCCGCAGCAGCACTTGTTGATATTTATGCAGAACAGCGTGATGAAGACGATGACATTGCAATGGAGAATATCCATGACCTCGTCAAAAGGAACGTGGCTGATCTTGTTGTCACAAGGTATGGCGAATTACTGCTTCTCATTGGAGAACATCCATGCATTAAACCATACAAAGTCATTCCAAGTCATCTTGAAAAAGATTTGATATTTGAGTTATTCTCTAGATAGAAACCATGATCCTATTGGCGCTTTCTCCTATAAACTGTTACAAAATTTACTTCTACTAGATGAATAGAATATTGTTTGTGCTGTTTGCTGTGCATTGACTAATGAGCGATTGATTTATTTTCATTGATCAGGAATACTACGAGTGGAACAGTTGACTACAATTACCACTATGTTACGCAGCATGGTCTTCTTCGGGACCTAGCCATCCATCAAACAAGAAATTTGCCGACTGAGAAGAAGCATAGGCTAATAATTGACCTCAGAGGGAACAATATCCCCAAATGGTGGACTACACAGAATGAGTATCACATTGCAGCCCACTCATTATCCATATCAACTGGTATGTTCATCTTTCTATCTCGGTGCACATATGGTATGCACACATGCTGACAGAGTTCTCAAACACTAATTATTGAGTCTGATTTTGCAGATGAAGAATTCACTTCAGAGTGGTGCAACTTGCAGCCAAATGAGGTCAAGGTTCTAGTGATGAACCTTAGAGAAAAAAAGCGCTCTCTACCACCGTTCATGAAGAAAATGAATAAATTAAAAGTCCTGACAATAACGAATTATGACGTCAATCGTGCTGAGTTGGAGAATTTAGAGCTGCTTGATTATCTTTCTGATCTCAAAAGAATCAGGTTAGAGAAGGTTTCAATTCCTTTCCTTAGCAAGACTGGAGTGCCACTGAAGAATCTGCACAAGTTCTCTTTCTTTATGTGCAATGTGAACGAAGCCTTCAAAAACAGCACCATCAAAGTTTCTGATGTGCTTCCAAATTTGAAGGAGATGAACATTGATTACTGTGATATGGAGGAATTGCCGGCTGGACTCTCCGATACTGTTTCCCTAAAGAAGCTAAGCATCACAAACTGCCATAAACTTTCAAAACTTCCTACAGGAATTGGAAAGTTGGTGAATTTGGAATCATTGAGGCTTACTTCTTGTACAAAATTAGAAGAGTTGCCAGACAGCATCACAAGCCTTCATAAACTGAACTTTCTTGACATTTCTGACTGTGTAAGTCTTAGGATGTTACCAGAAAACATAGGGGAGCTGGGTAGTTTAGAAAGGTTGAATTGCAGAGGTTGCAACAGATTGTCTGAATTGCCATACTCAGTGAAGGACCTTGAGAGCTTAAGAGTGGTAGTATGCGATGAAGAGAGGGCTGCATTATGGGAACCTATCAGATCCATGTTTAGTGATCTAAAGCTAGAGGTAGTCCTAACCGATTTCAAACTAGATCCTCTTTTATAACTTGCATTCTGGTACTTGGTTTTGACAACACAATCGCATTATTTGGAGGCATGTATATTATATTCCGAGAACCAAATCTGTGTACTTCAAAATTATTAGGAGCTTTTGTTGTTTTCTCTACATTTTTTGAGTGATCACATAATTTTTGAGTATGAATTGTAATTGAACGATATACTATAAAAAATATCCTGCAGCTCATTGCTTGAACATTCTAGCGAATGAGATTATTGAATAATACAGAAGTAAGCTATTCATTGGGAAGTAATGTGTATGACGAATTGCTTTTTTGAGGATCAAGAAAAATTAAGCCCAATTCTGATAATAACAAATTAAAATTGTACAATCTGATGTGAAGTATTCCACAATAGCACCGTTCCAGTTTCAGACAAGTGTGCAATTTGGAAGAGATAAACATTGACTAATGACTACCTTTACATAGTGATCAATTTTAATTTCATAAAATAAATTTTTAAAGTGTGGTTTTCATTTAATTATATATTATATAATTATAATTTGAACCTATATATAGTTGATATAATTTTTTTAATATATTCTACAATTAAATATCTGTTGATGGTTTGACAATAATCTAACCATATATAATACGATAAGTTATTAAACTTAATTAGAATAAGTTATGATTTCATTTTAAAAAGTAAATTTTATAATTTAATCGTACAAAAAATATTTATAAAATAATATTTATATTTATTTATATAATTAATTTAAACTTATCCAATGTCTAAAATTTCTTATATTTACTCAAAAGGACAATAAAGTTTCATAAATTGTAGAGGTAGCATAGGATTAACGAAGTTGTCAAGCTGAATCACAAGTCCTGGTGATAAGATGATAGAGGTGACCAAGCTGACTTCAACTAGCTTTATAATGTCCATTTTTGTAGTTGGGTATAGTTTGGCAATGCAATCAAGAGGATAAAAAAAGAAAAGTAAGTTAAAGTAATCGACATATAGTAGGGATGAAGGAGAAAAGGTATCATTGTATATGTCGATTATTTTAACTTACTCGTCTAATCCTAATCCACATTTCTCACTTATCCAATTTGTTTCTCTCTCATCTCCATACTCTCTCTCACCCACATAATTCTAATTGAAGTGCAATCTTTCGGAAAATCAATGCAATTAGGAGGATTCGATAAAAGGACATCAATTCAAGTCTTGGATTTTCGAATTGAGAGAGATATTAAGAGAAATCAAGAATTCTCGCTATTTCTTATATTCATGGATAGGTTGAGGCAAAATATCATAAAAAATACTTAAAAATAACTAACATACTGGCAATTTGAAACGAAATATAGTTCCAAATCCATGTATTCTTTTTGTACCATCTTTTTTGTACTAGATTCAATTAAATTGGAACGAAATTTTTCATTGTTTTTCGAATTCTTTTTATTTTAGTTGTTTTCATCTTTTTCTTAGATTCGATTGTTGCGGGTTGCTTTTAATTAACTTCTAACTTATAAATCTTTTTATAACTCTTTTAATTAGTATTTTTAATTTTTTCCCTTGGAGCTATAATAGGGATGACGGAGAAAATGTATATTGGAGTAAGAGATGAAAAAGAAAGGGTTAAGAGAAATGAGAGAGGTGGGTAAGGGTTTGAAGGTTTTTTGTTTTTTTTAGTTTTAAGAATGAAAATTATTCAAATACCCTTGACTTTAAAACTTATAATCCATAATATATAAGGATATTATTGTTTACTAAAACTCAGTACACATTGCTAAAATGTACCAACTGAAAAAATATTATCAAATTTAAAAAAAAAATATAATATGTCAATTTGATAAGAATTTTGACTTAATTTATATCATTATATTGAATTGGGTCAAACTGATATGATTTTCTTCACAATAACATAGTATCAAATTAACAAAACTTGTTTATTTTTATAATTTTTTTTGAAATCATTCTATTTCGATAATTTTGAAAAAAAAGTTTACACCATTTTGGTGTTTTTGCTAACAATATATACTTTAAATAAGATATGTTCTATTTGTAGTTTAAGTCATAATAAGTACTTAGAACGAGATTGATTGTTGATCATTGAAGTTTGGCAAATCACTCTCTTAAATTGATCCCTTCTAATATTTTAATTTTGTGTTTGTTGTCTCTATTTTTAGAAAAATTAAATAATATTTAAATAAATTCTAAGATCATCATATAATTTAATGAGTTAATGGTTATTTGCCAAAAATCTTACCAATAATTTAATCTTAAAAGTAATTAAAATTAAATAAATCTTTAAATTGTTTATTTATAAAATATATTAACTTGAAACTGATTTTAGATAAGTCTAGTTTATTCTTTTTAACGTATTACTACTGATGTTCATGTATGATTTATTCATTTTTAATACAGTTTTGTCTGATTATGTTATTTTCATATTTATATTAAGAAAAAATATATATTTACACTTTTTTTTTCTGATACAAAGTAACTGCAATTTTGTTGATATAATAGAAGAAATTTGTAAAAAGAAATCATAAAAAATATACTGTTTTTTAAATTGTAATTTATGAATATTTTTAAACAATTATTCGTTGAAATTTTATAAATGTTTTATTTTCTTGTGTTAAAATTAATATTTTTGGGTTAATTATATTTTTTGTCCGTAAACTATCATGCGTTTTTTTGTTTTAGTTTCACTTTTGCTTCATTTTAATCAATAAACGGTTAGATTTAGTTATCAAGTACCAACTTAATTTTTGTATGATCTGGTTAAAGTGTGCTATATGTGATGACGTGTGTAAATCTTTTATATGTTTTTCTGAAATTGAAAGTTAATTTGTTTTAACTAAACTCAAATTAGGATTTTAAAGGGTTATTTACTTCAATCGAAATGAAGGAAATCGTGATTAGAGTTCCTTATTTCAATCTTTGCGGATCTTTATTTCAATCTTTTATGCTTTGTACTTCAATCGAATTAATGAAATGGGTTTTTTACTTTAATCTTTACAGTTACTTCAACCGAATTAACGAAATTATGATTAGGATTCTTTATTTCCATCAAATTGGTGTGGTTGTGGGACTTGGTGTGCTTGCTGTCAAAGACGTCATATAAACTGTGCAGACCAGAAATGATCTCATGTGCTTTTGGTTATATTTTCTTAAGTGATTGAACATGAAATGTCAGTTTTAAGTGCTGGAACGAATGGTTTGAAAAGCCTATGGTTGCTCTGATGTTAGATGGTACGAAACTGGCGAGGAGTTGGAAAACTTCTACTTTTGTATGAGTACATAATGCATTATCTTTCTTTGCGTTTTGCTTTCGGAGGAAGTGACCTTAGCCTTGTTAATTGGCTCGATAATAATAGTTTATTCTAATGTAATTTATACATTTAATTGGAAACATCCTCACAGGACCTGTACCTGTTGTAATAATGTTAGATTATTGCAAAAGAAAACGTTGGATTATAACGGTCAAAACTTTAATTGCCAACAACGTTCATATTCATTTTATTAAGTGTTCCAACGGTAAAATATTTAATGGCTTTTTATTGATTTTATTCTTTACTAACTCTATAAATAGAGAGTTTTTACCCATTCCAAATACATCCCAAGTCAGTCTTATCTCCTTTTCTTTTCTTCTTTTCCTTTTCTAAAATTATTCTGGGTTTATTCTTATACTCTGTTTAGAGTTCCTTGCTAGTTCTGAGATCCTCAAAAATTCTGAGAAGTTCCTGTTGTATCCTGGGAGGCTTGCGCAATACACCGCGGATAAGTCCTTAAGGACAGTGATCTACACGCCTCAGGAAATTGCGGTTTGAGTTTTGATTATTATTTTTACTACAATCTTAAGGACTTATATTTCAATCTCGTTACTGTGAAAAGTAAAAAAAGGTATGGGAAGCTTACTTTTCTTTACTTTATGATGAAT
>NW_025902875.1:7034-17354 GCF_018835915.1 Vigna umbellata
CTCAATATTCACAACCTTACTCTCAGGTTCAAATCCAATTTTTAGGATATTTTGAATTTGACAAAACAAGAGCTCAGAAAGAGCATTACATGGGAAAATTACATTTTTCATTCTTTGACTATTAAATACGCTGATAGTGGGATTCAAATCAAGAAACAATGTATATATACTTGGTTTAATATAAAATTATAATATTTCTTTTGTAAAACACCAATATATTTATATAAAATTTCACATAATAAAATTTCAAAATTCAATAATAAAAAATTGTACTCATAAAATGAGGCAAAAACGGGGTGACACACGTCGTTGAAAGTTGAAGTGAAAATTCCTTAGTAACATTGCAAACATTCCCACGTATCTTCCTATATATCAGTTGTATTTTATTGAACGTTAGCCAAAACGTGATTCAGCTTTCTGCAATGAGCCTCTAAATTTAAGGACACATTATTCTCGTGCTTTCTCTAAACCAATGTTGTTAGCCATTTTTAACAGTTTTTAAATTATGAAAGACACATAAATAAAAAAATTAGAGTTAAAAATTCATAATGCTAAAAATAAAAATAATTTATAATATATAAATAAATATAAATTTTATTTTATAAACCGATCTGATAAAGTTGAGTTTCATTTAATTAACTCGTCTTAATGTATATTGAAACAAAATCTATATAATAAATGAATTGATATATGATTTTTTACTTTAATTATGAGTTCTAGAGTTTAAAAATATGTAATTTTGCAAAACACTTAAAAGTGTTTTAATTTAGTCAGTTGACGTAAGATTGTTTTAATTTAATTGCTAGTTTTAGATTTCAAATATTAGATTTGTAATTCTACATAGTAAAAACTTTGTTTTTCGTAACGTGAAAGATGATTGTTGACTCTTATACCTTAAAAAAGACAACCGTTACTGGTATTTTAAGAGTTTAATCTTATGCGTAAAATATTAGCATTAAATATGTTTTAACCTCTTATTTTTTAAATGAAAATTGAAATTAGTTTTCTTTTAAAATTTAGACTAATTTAGTCTTCCATGTTTAGAATGGTGTGAATTTAATTCATTTAACCCAATTTTGTTAAGTTTATTTGACTTTTCAGACGCGTTTCTAAGCTGAAATTGGAACTGAAATGTGTCAAAAGGTATAAAGAATTCAAATGTTATCATAAAACATACTTGAAACGTCAAATAAACCTAACAAAATTTGATTTAAAATATTAAATTCACACATTTCAGAGAACTAAATTAGACTAAAGTTTCGAAGAGAAACTAATTTCAATTTTTATTTAAAATTAAGAGACCAAAAACATATTTAACTAAAATATTTACTTTATGACATCTTATTTATTAATATAAAACTACTAAACAAAACATTATAGATATGATAATCATTTAAGCATAGAAAACTAACATATAACTGCTATATTACAGTCATCAAGTATATACTGAGTACATATTGTCATATAACTATGCTAACATAAACTAGAGTTTTTCAAAACAATAATTACAACTGATCATCAACTTAATCTAAGTCGTTGCATCATTCACATCTTGGATTGGATCAACTATCATATTTTCATCTCCTCACACCATTAAAGTAATCATTACAAACAAAGAATAAACACAAACAAAAAAAAGGTAAGATACGATGCAAAAAGAATATTCAAACAACATGCATATAATTATCATCTCACACCATTTATTCAAGAAAATATTATGAAGACTCATATAAGACTCAATTATTTAGATACGTGTATTGATATCAAACTTTGGTGAGTTATGCACTTGTGGTGGTGGAAACTTATCCACCCAAGCTATCATACATAAGGTTAGTCTCTCAACCATTTTTGGCTAAGGTAAGCTCCTAGACTAGGACCTCTTGCACCTCTCACCATATACCCCACCCTTCTCTACATGAGATTGGATGGTTATTAGAGCGATAAAAATAACTCTCAATATTGAATCTTTATATCAATACAAACACTAGTGGAACACCACCATAGAATCTTCCCACGAGATTCATGGAATTATGCCAAACATCATTACAATATCATACATAAATAGACACAATAATACTTTTAAACCTACATAAAGAACATTAAAAATTTATCTCAAACAATCATGGAATAATAAATTTCAAACATGTGCACTGGCCCGCATAAGTGGCCCCCAACACTAGACTTTTCGTAGAACGTGGCACTTAGCGATAGTCCCAGCATTCAACGCCAAGCCTTTCACAAAAGGTGGTGCTTAACAATAATCTTGATGCTTAGTGTCATTCATCTCACAAAAAGTCATGCTCAATGACACCCTTCTATCACTCAACGTCCTAAAACTAAAATGTTATAGACTTGTAGAGAAAGATAGCGCTCAACGGTGCCCTGCTACCGCTCAACACAAAAGCATTAACAATTTTAATGCGCTCAGTGGTACAAAATTGACGCTTAACAGTCTAGAACTAAAATGCTTCCAAACCTGCACAATGAACTGGCGCTCAATGCTAGGCTGTCACTACTCATTATATCAAATATTAGCCGATGAATTTTTGTGATTTAGGGAAAAAGGAACTTGTTTAAATGATCAAATTGGTATTTCCTTCTTAGTATGTTGGTAGAAAACAAATTTTAATATTAGGGATATACCAACTGATGACTTGGTCCCAAGCCCATCATTTAGGCAAAGACCCATTTACTTGAAGAAATAACAAAGAGCAACTTTAGGAGCATCCAACAAAGTCCATCACGGACCAAAACATCATGAGATGAAGGGTAGAAAGCTTGAAGAAAAGGAATCGGGTGGCGCTGAGCGCTCACCCTACACTGCCCGGCGCTAGCGGCTTTCATCCACTTCAATCAGCACGTGGTTCATGTGATCCATCACCTGCTTTGCATTTTCCACGTGGCCAATATTGCTTAAAACACATCTGATTAGTGGCCTTGCATTTCTTCTAGAGCAAGGCGGTGAATCTCCTATAAATTCACCCAACCCTCTTTGTAAATCTCACTTTTGAATGATATGAGTAAGTCTTTGCTGCCTTGAAGCCAGCTCCCTTACGCTGCCCAAAAGTCACCTTCCTTGAGCTTCCCCTTTCTCTCCTCTAGCTTCCTTCCAGGGATGGAAGGTCGTCTAAGCTAGCTTCGCCTCCACTGATAGCTCCTTCCTCCACCAACAACCTTCACTTAATTCATTACTTCCGCTGCCAAAGGAAATCCAGTGCGCAACATCATCTCTACGCACGGTCCAAACCACCATTCTGTTGCTTCATTATCACCCATAGCTAAAACATAACTCATCATCAACTGGCTCAAACGATCAAATCCTAAGTTCTTAATTCAGCACAAGTTCAGCCAAGACAAACAACATGACAAACATCCAAAACAAACCAATTTCAATAGATTAAACATCATCATACAACTCAATCATGCAAATAAAAATTTCAAGATATCCACAACTTAAAAATAATGCAATCAGCTTCCCTTACCTAAAAGATAATCAAACAACTTTAGAACCCCCAAAACACCTTTAGACAAACATGAAGCTCAATCTACCCTATGAGCAACACAAACAATGAGAGCATACCATTAGGATCACTGATCAACAGAGACTAGTAGAGAAAGAATAAACTGACAAAGAAAAGGACAAAAAACTAAATTACTCTATTGAAAAAATTGATTGGACAGAAGTGGAGAACTCACCTTAATGATCATCCTAGCGGTCTCCGATCTTCAAACGGATAAATAAACAATGAGAAAATCTAGAGAGAAGAAAGAAAGTTCTAGAAAAAAAAGTGTTTAGAAAGATGATGTGATTTTAAGATAATGAAAATCGTTATAAGAATTTTATTTATACTTTAGATTTTTATTATTAAAATAATTAGATCTTATTATTTTAAATACTCTATCATTCTAAAAACCGATTTTTTAGGTCTCTACTACTTCTATATAATAAAATTTTAAGTTGAATTAAAATATATTTGGATATACAAATGACATCATAATTAAGATTTATAGTGATAAATATATTTGAAATTGTAAATTATATTTTAGATTTAAAATTAATATCTAAAAGTTTACCATTAATGGAAAGTGTGAATTATCTTCTTCCAATAGTGGGTAGAACAATATATTCAATAAATAATAAATATCCCAATAAAAAGTGATACAATAGACTAAACAAAAAAGAAATTTCGTTAAAATAGATTCTAATAGATAACTCTAATATAAATCAATTTCACAAATAAAATGAATTTTACATCCATTTTATATGCTCTAAATGACTAATTAAATTTACATGTTAAACACATGTTTAGAAAAACAATTTGCCATATAGAAACAAACGACTAAAATTACCTGTTGGGCCATTTTCAACATCAAACATGGCATCTTTGACTGATTTGCAATTCTATACTGTCCTTTTTTTTCATCCAATCAAGCCTGTGCATTAAACAACAAAAGAATTACACATTAAACAAACAATGTATTCATGTTCTATTCCACTTTTGGATTCTTAAATTTAATTCTAGTTTAAACGAAATCAGATTTGAAAACTTTTCTTTCGGTCAAAACCAATTCTATATATGAGAATTACTTCATAAAAAACGATGCTATACAATTTGATTTATTTGACAGAAATATTATTTTTATTAATTTTCTGATAGAATATATATATTCTTTTTAAAAATAAAAGAAATAATATTTGTATGTAAAAAAAATTATGTTATTGAAATATTATTTTTATTAATTTTCTGATAGAATTCTAAAAAAATATTACTTTTTTTATAAATAATTTTCTTGCACAAAAGTACAATTTTTAAATGGTTTTACTTAATTATTCAAAAAAAAATATTTTTTTTGAAATATATTTATCAAAAATATAAACATGAATTATTTTCACCAACCATTTTTATTCATTTATTCAATTTGATATCATGTTAGGAAAAGATGGGAATAATCAAAACATATTCTTACAAATTCAATTTATACCATGACATTTGTTTCCGTTTATGTATTGTAATTTAGTGTTATTTAGAATCTGATAATGAATCATTATATTACCAGTAAATGTTTTTAAAATATTTTATAATATCTTAAAGGATAATACATTAATGAACTTAGATCTCAGACAATTTCTTATGAATTATTACAAAATCAACCATACTACTAAATAATGCTAACTTCTCCAAGATGTATCTTCATCTCCAAGATATATCAAGCTCTATAGCACTAACTTTTTCATCAAATAAATTATGGACCTTCTGCTCATTAATGTCATCATATAATTCTTGTTCAGTGAAAGTGCTTGTTTCTTTCTATCATAAAAACCTTATCACACTTTGTCAACAACTCACTCAACCAAGGCTCATTGAGACATGTCATGAAGTTGGTGACTTCATGATACCTAACGCACCTAAAAAAGCACTTTTCTATGTCAAACTTGCAAAACTCCCAGATTAATTATCTGCTTACTTTTTTTGACACATGAAACAAAACGAAAATTTTACAAGAAAACTTTAAAAGAGAAGCCTTTAAACTAACACCAAAGATTTCATATGATGTCATACTTATCCCCCTTATTTATATCCACTCTCAACCAATCCCTTCTCGTATAACTGCTTCTCCCCAACCTCATTTTCTATAAAACAAACACACCACTAGAAACCACAATGGCAACCATGTCTCCCATGTTGTTCATTTTTCTAGAGATAACTTGTTTCTTTGTGGCTCATGCTTATGTGGAGAACATGTCTCTAAGGACTCTTTCTGGTGTCACTCATGAAGAAGCACTCCTTGGACTTAAGGCATTCAAGGCCTCTATAACTAGGCGTGACTCCATTACTTCAACACCACCTTCATACTCTCCTACTCCTTCTCCTCTTCCACCACAGGTAATTCAGTCATCAATAGATACCCTTTTGTTTCCTTTCTAAGAAAGTGTCGAAATTTGAAACCCCTTGATGAAGGTACTCATGAACTTGGTCATGCTTTTTCTGTGGGAAAATATCAAATGTTTGATGGACTTCTTTTTCGGTTGATGAAGGATCTCAAGAAACCACATGTGTACCTTGTTACATCTTATGGTGCAGATCCGACAGGAAATTCAGACAGCACTGAAGCTCTTCTTGCAGCCATAGAAGATGCAGCCAAAGGCCCAAATGAAGGGTTCTTAATGCAGGACATCAAAGATCTTGGAGGTGCTCAGGTTCATCTTGAGGGTGGAAAGTACCTCATTAGCAAACCACTGCAATTGCCACAGCCAGGGATTGGAAACTTCATGGTAAGAAAAGCATAATTTTCATGAAACGTTCAACGGTAAATGGTCTTACATATAAGTTGAAATGGTTTTAATTTTGCCAAATTTACTCGTAAGATAGAATCTATTATAACAAAACTTGTTATTTGATCGATCAATTCTTCTACCTATTGAACCGTCGATTAATATCTAGTCATATATCGATACAAACTATTGTGATTTTGTGAGTTAGACTTAAAATTTATTTTTTAAAGATTTAAATTACAAACTAAAAGGTTATCATATTAAAAGACGTATTAGTAATGATATTTGATCTTTAATTCCTTAATAATATCAAATGGTCTATTGGCACATTAAACTAGAACATAAAAAAATAGCAACTTTTGGAAGCTTGGCTTTGGCCAAACTTGAAATAGAAAAATGGTTTTAGGAATGGCTATCCATTTAATATTCAAAAGGAATATAGTCCTTTATCAACCTCTTCTTCTTTTCAGTCAATATTTTATTTTGTTCTTTTCTTAGACTTTTCATATTTCACCAATTCTTAGACACAGTGCTGCAGCAAATCAAGGCATAACTGAAGTTTTGGTCTTAGTTTGATAAAATTTTATCATTGAATGTTATAACAGATACATGGGGGAACTATAAGGGCCTCAAATAATTTTCCATCAGATGGATATCTCATAGACTTGTCCACCACAGGAGAAAGAAATTCCTACAATTACGAGTACATAACTCTAAAGGATCTCTTGCTGGATTCCAACTTCAGAGGAGGGGGCATTTCAGTGAAAAACTCACTTAGAATCAACATAGACAATTGTTACATAGCACATTTCACCAACACTGGAATCTTAGTCCAAGGTGGTCATGAAACCTTCATCAGAAACTGCTTCCTTGGCCAGCACATCACTGCTGGAGGGGACAAACATGAAAGGAACTTCTCAGGCACTGGAATAAGCCTTCAGGGAAATGACAATGCAATAACAGATGTTGTGATTTTCTCTGCTGCCATAGGAATAATGGTCACTGGTCAAGCCAACACCATTTCTGGAGTGCATTGCTATAACAAGGCCTCTGGTTTTGGAGGCACTGGAATTTATTTGAAACTTCCTGGTTTGACACAAACTAGGATAGTGAATTCTTACATGGATTACACCAATATTGTTGCAGAAGACCCCGTTCAACTTCATATCTCTAGCAGTTTCTTCCTTGGTGATGCTAACATTGTGTTAAAATCAGTAAAAGGGATTGTGAATGGTCTGAACATTGTTGATAACATGTTCTCTGGCTTAAATCATGGGGTTGATGTGGTCAAGTTGGACCAATCAAACGGTCCCTTTAATCAAATTGATCAAGTTTTTGTGGCTAGGAATGTTGTGAAGGGTATGAACTTAAAGGCCACAGTTGCAAAGATGACTATGCAAGGGAATGGAACCTCATGGACTGCTGATTTTAGCAAACTTTTGCTTTTTCCTAACCTTATCAAGCATGTTGTGTATACTTTGATCGTTAATGGCAGCACCTTCCCAAATCATGCTCTCAGAAATGCGTCTCATAATCGGGTTGTGATTGAAGCAAATGAGGCCGTGACTGCAAATGTTTTTGTCGCTGTGGATCAAAGTATTGCAAGTTAGAGATGTTCTGATTGAAGAGGGAATTGTGCATACGCGTGATTACGAATTCACGAATTCTTTCTTTCTTTCGGCAACATTAAAGGCAACTTTGTAACCATACTACAAATTTTGAGACCGTATGTTTCAAATTTGTTGAATACATTTAAATGTAAATAAAGGAACGATGGTTATAGGTTAATTAAAATGAGATGATATTTTAACAATTTTTTTATTATACACGTGTCATTATTTTATTGATCCGTATATTTAAAATAGATTAATCATGTTGTATTAAAAAAGTTGTCAAAAAAATATTAAAAAAATATTTTCTTAATTAAAAATAATACCAATTTATTATAATAAAAAACACACACATATTGTAAGGACCGAGTGTCCTTTTTAATTTTATAAAAGAAGAAGTGGTGGGGGAAGGGAGGCACGTTCCTGGAAGTGGAAGTGGGCGGCTGCACTTGGAGAAAGTGGAGGGGCTCCCTGTCTGCAGAGTGGTGCAGCTGGTGGATGGTGGGTCTTCCCACTTTGAAGTGCTCCAACCACCATGAGACCACCATCCTCACTTTCATAATGGGCACAACACTAAGAAGTGGAAGGGAACGACTGAGGTTCGTTCAGCAGTGGAGTGCACATTTTCTTCCTCTTAAAGGGAGGGTTTCGTGAATTCAGGGGAATTTTTGGGAGTTGGGCAGAGTGGGAGAGTTGCTGAAAAATCTAGAAGAAGAAAAGGAGAGCTGGCACTGTAGTGGAGGACTGGAACGGCAGAGGAGGAACACAGTGCAGAGATTGATTCAAGAAGAGTGTTGGTGCTGTAATTGGAGGAGTGAAAAGCTTACTGCAAGATCTGGGAGAGGAGAAATAGAGAGCTTTCGGAATTGGAAGGAGATCCGCACACTGCATTTCAAGATTCAAGGAAGTCTTCAAGAGGTAAGGGGGGATTTTCTGTGTGATGGTAGTTGTTGCATGATGTAGATGCTGGAAATTTGAGATTTTGTGTATGGTTGGACTGAAAATGATATATTGATTCATGTATGTAATCTTGTATGTTTTGGAATTGAAGGAAATTAGGATTTTATAGCTTTTTAGTTATTTGGAGAGGAAGTGAGGTAGTGATTTTGAGTATTTGGGGTCTAGAGTGTTATTGAACATTTGGAACAGTTTCACCCACTGTATTATGACTTGTTTGAGTCACTAAATTGATCAAAATAGGTGCAAAGTAGTGGAATTGGATTTTGAGTATCAAAGTTATGAAAATTGGTGTTTTATGGTTAAATTGGAGTATGAATCCCTTAAGAATTGAATAAGGAACGGTTATAATCAATTAGGTATGTTCAATCAAGTATAAAACAAGAATTAAGGGTGTTAAAAGTTGATAAAAAGGGTTGAAAATGGTAAAACGAGGTTCTGGCCTCAATCTGCAGAATTCTGCATTCTGCAGAATTCACGCCCGGCGCCTCTGTCGCGCCAGGCGCCCGGCGCAAGTGGCCTGATGTTGTGAGCGAGCGTTCGTCCCACTGTGCGCTTCCGCGTTCGTCAGCGTTCGTTTAGATTACGAGCGTTCGTCCAGACTGCTCAGCAGTGAGCGTTCGTCCAGACTGTTCGGCAGTGAGCGTTCGTCCAATTGTTTAAATGACGTTCGTCCATGTAATGTTATTCCTAGTATTCGGAAATGACGTTCGTCCCAATAGTGTTGAATCGATTTTAGCGTTCGGCCTGTTGAATCTTATAGTGTTCGTCCAATTAGCAAAGTAGCGTTCGGTAATTGTGTTCAAGTGGTTTAAGCGTTCGGCCTTTATAAGATATTATAAGTTTGGAATCTTGAGCGTTCGGTCCTAATTGGATAAATCTTAAGTTCGAAATCTCTGAACGTTCGGTCTTATAAGCGACTTATGACGTTCGTCCAAAGGGTGTTAGCGTTCGTTCAGATAGCGTTCGTCCAAATGGTTTAGATGATGTTCGTCCAAAGGGTGTTAGCGTTCGTTCAGATAGCGTTCGTCCAAATGGTTTAGATGACGTCCGTCCAAAAGAATTGTGGTGACGTTCGGCCAAATAGTGTTCGGCCTAGTGTTTAAAAAGGGCGCTCGTCCGGTAACGTTCGTTCCACAAAATAGTGTTCGGATGAATAGTGTTCGGATGAATAGTGTTTGAATGAATAGTGTTCGGATGAATAGTGTTTGGATGAATAGTGTTTGAATGAATAGTGTTCGGATGAATAGTGTTTGGATGAATAGTGTTTGAATGAATAGTGTTCGGATGAATAGTATTCGGATGAATAGTGTTTGGATGAATAGTATTGGGTTCAAAGTTGATTTTCTCTAGAATTGAATTATGTGTGTTTACTTTGCATAGTGTTGGGGAGTGCCAGCAGACTATGCGAGTGTAAAGAGGAATCGTGTGTGTTTACTTTGCATAGTGTTGGGGAGTGCCAGCAGACTATGCGAGTGT
>NW_025902876.1:5664-27252 GCF_018835915.1 Vigna umbellata
AATTTTCTGTAATTTTAGAATAGTATATAAGCTTTAGGACGTCCTAGGGTTTGTATCTTTGGCAGAAACGAAGCAAACACTCTCTCTTCCACCCCTTTGAAGGAGGATCTTGGATGCTCAGGCTACCTCTTCACCTTTCTAGGGTTTTATCTTTCATTCTTTCATTATTATTCATCTAGTTTCACCATGAATATGGTGAACTAAACCTTGTATTGTTGTTGGGGAATCAATGTAATCTTGTGAAACTCTCATATATGGAATTTGTGTTTAAACATCTTACTTTAAGATACATGCTTTCTTTCATCATTAGTTAGGGTTTTTCCTCTTTGCTTAAAGCATGCATTGTTTAACTCATTCAATGCCATGATTATTGATTTTGTCGATATGGGAACATACGGGGAAATCTAGATACGGGGAAAATATCCCAATAGCATATTGCCTAGACATAGGAATATGAGGATTGGTTGTCGTTAAGCTTCTGCGCTTCAGAATTAATTATTAGGAATGCTAGGAATTGTATGAACTCGTAATTAAGGATAGGCCTTCTTGCAAGGTGATTTAGAGAGTGTCATTAACATTTATGAAAAGAATGATGAATTCCCAAAAGTATATGAGAATGGATAAGATGAAATTGATAACCCCAACAACATACTCATCCATCTTATTCATTAAAGTATTTGTATTCCTCTTTTCCATTGATCAAATTCATGCATACATGTTTAATTATTGTCTTTTGCATTTAAAACCTACAATCAATTGTTCACAAGTCTTAAATAATCAACAAATCATATAACTAACTAGGCCGTGAGTCCTTTGGGAGAACGATACTTGGTTTTACCGAGTTTTATTACTTGATACGATTCGGTCACACTTGCCGAGGGTTAAACAAGTTTTTGGCGTCGTTTTTCGGTGTTCATAAATTTGTCATCACACACCTCAAATGCTTTTACTTGTAGAATATCTATTCATCCATGATATTCGAGGAACTCCTATCGGATTTGCTTTAGTCATGTAATCTAAACAAAACTTGATACTTTCTCTAGCAATATACCTTTCAATCATTGAAGCTTCTGGATGATATTGATTTTTGACATATCCTTTCAAAATCTTAATATAACGCTCAATAGAATACATCTATCTTAAGTATACTGGTCCACACAACTTGATTTCTTTGACTAAATGAACAAGTAAATGTACCATGATGTTGAAAAAGGATGAATGAAAAAACATCTCTAATTAACACAAGATGATAACAATATCATCTTGAAGTTCATCTAACTTTGCAAGATCAATGACTTTATTACAAATGACAAGAAAAATGAACACAATCGAGTTATGGTCTACCTAACATTTTTAGGCAAAATACCACAAGTAGCCACTGGTAAATATTGTTGCATTAGGACATGACAATCGTGAGACTTCATGCCAACATGCTTTATGTCCTATATCGACACTAAACTCTTAATATTTGAATAATATCCTTGTGGTACCTTGATACTCTTTAAACAAAAGTAAAAACTTATCTTCGCTTGTCTGGACCTTGTGTAACATGTGGGGATATCAACACCCAATTTTGTCTGGGTAAATAAAGTTTATTTAAAAAAAATTAATTAAAACAATTTACCTATGCTTCTACTTCTTGATGAAGTTTATCATACCGGTGAGTGAGATGGCATGCATCCTCTAAAGGAGCTCCTGTTATCTCCTGTTATATGTGCCCGCAGTGGCTCAGATATCTATATAGAATCTAAAGCAGACTTAGAAGAAAGAAAATTGGGGATGGAACATGATTGCTAGTCTTCATGTTTGTTTTTATCAAACAAAGAAAAAACTAATATCCTAATACAAATATGGAGAAGTTGAATTCTAGAGTCCATGAACAATGTATTAATCTTGGCAAAAAGTATTTATGCAAAATTGCAACCACTAGTAAATCAATTAGATATAATGTTACACTAAAAAGTATTAATTGAAAAATTAAAATATATCATATGATCCACTGAAAGGAAATATTTCACAAAATTACTTCTTCAAGATTATATTTGAGAGTACAAAAAAATTCCCCAAAAGATTACCTAATCACCTAAGATCCCGAGCAAAGTCTCCCTTTCAGTTTCTATGATATCATACGAGTTACCAAATTGAAGAGAATCCCTTGCATCTAAGATTCTCGATCCCATACCTACACCAGTACTTACCTAGCCAATTTCCTCACTGAATCACAGAAAACAAAATATTAATTGAGGCATAAACCAAAATAACAGAGGTGCAAAAGGCCAAAAGCAAAAAGTTACTTGTCTCCATCTACTTGGAGTTAACAAGGATGAACCCTTCAATAGCTCGAACAATGTGCCGCTGCAAATGCTATTGAAAGACATAGGTACAAAACATAACAATAGCCCATGCGGAATAAAAAAGTGAATCACTTTGCTTGAAGAAAACCGAAGCATTAGACACTCTCCCTCACGCCACTCTCATTCTCACATCCTTGTTCCCTTAACCTAGGGTTTTCAAAAAGGATTAAGAAAGAAGGATAAACAAAGAAGAGAAGGAGGGAATGAGGGAACATGATACCTGAACCCTAGACGAACGGAGCTCCACAGCTGATTAAAATGGCAGACAACTAAACGAATTGGAACAAAGGAACAAAGACAAAATACAATAGCGATCGAGAATGGGAAGCAAAAACTGTTTTCAAAACTTTTTTAATACTATAGACATCATTTATCTTAAGAAACACTATCTTTTCTATCACAATACATAGCGTTTTTTGTGTTTCAAAAGAGAGCGCGTCTAAAAAAGAGCGTTATCTATTAATCTATTTCAAAATATAAATTAAAAAAATTATATTAAATATTTATGGATAGCTTTTTTTTTATAAAAAAACATTATCTATTATTATAACTATATATACTCTATTGTCCGCATATTTAATAGATAACACTTATTTAAAAAAAGTTATTGAAAATCAAACTCGTGAGTTTAACTTACCGATTATTGGATCAAGTGCTTATGATAGGCCAAAAACTATATTTAATTGTCAATGTGCAACTCTTTCTCAATTCAATTGTAATTTAATCCACTCACCTCCAACAAATATACAATAAGTATTTAAAAAATATCTAGTTCATAACTTGATTATCATTGTTTGCATTAACACCTTAAGGTTGAGATCATGTACAATAATAAGATATGTCAACATGTCTCTCCAAAAATTTGCAAATTCTTGTTTGAGGTTTTCCAGTGCTACCGAGGTTGCTACATAAGGTCTTACTGCAAATTAGACTTTACATTTGGAAGATAAAATCTTAAAGAAATCTATGTAGACTGTGAGTAGTACCACTATTGTGCTTCTCCCTTAAGAGTAGTAGGGAAACTCTACAAAGATTACCTTATTATTCTAATAGAAATTTGATAAAGTCAATAAGACATTAAAATATTAATTGTAATATTAAAGTGAGAGCAAATACGGGTGGAAAGAGATCTTTCTATAGTGAATGTTATTATATAGGCTTTTAAAACCATTATTTCTATAGTTAATGATTTCAACAATGTATAAAATTATCTTTTTATAAGTTTGTTATAATTGATATTATATATTTAAATATAACAATATATAATTAAGTTGTTAGGTATCATTTTGTAAATGGTTATTAACACATCTATTGTAATAATTTGTAGGCTATTATATTATATATGGGTAGGTACGATTATGAAAATAAACATCAAATAAACCAGTAAACATTAAAAAAAACTAAGCAACAATAGTTAATAATTTATTAATATAATTTTAAAAGGAAAATTAAACATAACTCAAGTATTAAGGGTGTATTAATATAAACACTTTTTATTATGCTGCCTATATATATATATATATATATATATATATATATATATATATATATATATATAAAATCTAAAACATATAATTTAGTGTAAACGTCAAAAAGTCTTGTGTTTAAAATTCTTCCTAAAGTCTGTCAGTACCTTTAGATCTTTTATCAAACTCCTTATCCTTTTCTTTCGAACTTATGTGATCATAAATTATGGAGAACTAAATCGAAGAAAGTTAAGTAAGGAACTAAAAATAATTGTAAAGTTTGAAGAAAATATACATCTACAAAAACTATAAGAAGCAAGTCAGAGAGTTGACAAAAAGAACTCAACAAAACTACCAATTATAATGACTTCTGATAATAGTTCTGGAAAAAACTCCTAAATTCAATTGCAACTTTGCTTTTATATTTTTTGTGAAAGAAAGATAATTTGGTTGGCCGTATAAAAAATATTAATTAAATGCGAAGTTGCTGGTGTAACTTGTTGAACTTTTTTAATTATGATTTGGGTCCCCAGTTTCATACATATTTATGCACACACAATGTACAGCACATTAGCTTGGCCCCTCTTACTTTACTATAACTCATACCATGCAAAAAATTATCAAGGTTGCATTTATTAATATTTAATGCTGTTGCGGTTTTCACTGAAAAGAAATGTTGGGAAGATTCCCCATAACCATAAATATTTCATATAAATAAAAAGACACCACTTAAGATAATAGGTGTGTTTTGTTCTTGAGGTTGGACAAACTCTCATGTAAAATCCTAATCATACAATATTAATTTTTAAATAAATCCGAAGAGTAAACATAATATAACTATTATCAACAAAAGGTGTTTCAATTGGACTTTTTTTAATAATTAAAAATAACAAAATAAACGATTTATTCGGATATTAACAAAAAATCAATTATTTTCCTTAAAAATATAAGCTCTATATTTATAAGATAAAAAGTAAGACATTATACTTTGCATCAACATGATTACCATAAATGTTCATGTTGTTAAATAATATTCATTGACATATTTAATAACAAAATGTACAGATTCGAGTTTTCATAAATAACATAGCTTTATGATCTTTGTACCATACGGACCGGACGGTCCAAGGAAGACCACGTAGGATCAATCTAACCGGACAGTGCTACCAAGACGGGCCAGAAACTTATCTGGGTCATTAAGATCATGATCAAGGTAAGTAACGATTAAAGCTATTGGGCTGAAATTGGGCCGTGATTAATTTTTCATTAATCTTAAGCCCATGACGAAAACTATAAATACAAGTCAAATGTGAGTGGTAGGTAGGTTGCATTTACTGCACATTTATTACAATTCTATTGAATTGTCGAACGGTTCATACACTGACTTTGGCATCGGAGGATCTTTGACAGGTTTCCTCTCAGACAGAAGAGCAAGGCAGCAGAGCTTGGAGCGAGACCGGATGGCACAAAGGAAAATTGTGAAGGAGTTTGGTGACTCAGCCCCATAACCGAAACATTTTGGCACCCACCGTGGGGCCGAGTTACGTGCAAATCCCAATGGTGACCACATGAAACATGAGCGTTGACGACCCAGTGGAGATGATCCAGATGCTACAGTAGAAGATGGAGGAGATGCAACAACGCCATGAGGCAGAACTCATAGCCGTCAGGGCCGAATGTTCAGCGTGGATTGTCCGAGAGGGGGCAGGAGAGAAGGGGGAAGGAGAGCAGGCTAAGGAATGTGGCAAGGCCACACTAGAAGATCAAGCCGAACACAGCAGTGGGCCAGACAAAACGTGGAAACCCACGGAACCGGAGGTCGAGGGAAGTAAGGCAAAATCCGTACATGCGGAGAGTGCCGCGGGGGACAAACAATTAATGGTGAAAACCGAAACCTCGTCAACATTACTCCCCTTCGTCAAGGCAATAATGGACGTCCAGATATCAGAGCACTTCGTCCCGCCCCAGTTTAAGATATACGACGGGACGACGGACCCGGAGGCCCACATCAAGACCTTTTCGAACACAATGGCGTTCCGTACGGGCAACGACGCCATCTGGTGCCGAGCATTCTCCTTATCATTGGAGGGGAAGGCACTTGAGTGGTTCAATTCGCTTCTTCCTAACTCGATAGAGAATTTCGCAGGATTGCAGCGCATGTTCAACCGTCAGTTCACCGGCAATAGCATGCAGGACCTGACTATTTTTGAGTTGGCCACCTTGAAGTAGGGGAAAGAAGAAACTTTGAGAGTATTCATGGATCGCTACCAGAAGACCATTCGGCGAGTGAAGGGTTTAAGCCCAGAACTCGCCTTGTAGTACGTCCTACCTGCTCTCAAGCCCAGACCGTTCAAGGACAGCGTCTACCGACGAGTGCCCAAAACCATGGAAGAACTGCGAGAAAGGGCGGCCGATGAGATAAGGGTGGAGGAGATGAAGCAGTCATACAAGAGGGAGAATTAGAAGAGTAAAGGAAAATAGACCGACGGAAGGAAATCGGACGGTCAACTTGGGAAATCTGGAGGGTTCAAGCAGAGAGAACCACGCTGAGGACCGCGATTTCAACAGTACACCCCGCTGAACGCCCCTTGGGCAAAAAAATTTTAGGAAGCCCTAAGTGCTGAGTTGATCCCAGAACCAAAGAGACGAACTACTCCGCTAGGGGCGGACGACAACAAACAATATTTGTATCATAAAAACATGGGTCACACCACGGAAGAGTGCGTGACCCTGAAGGATAAAATAGAAGAATTAATCCGGGTGGGGCAATTAAAGAAGTATGTGAGGATCGACCGTCCCCAGGTACCCTTAGATCGACCAAGTCCACGACGGACCAATCCCAGAAGACCAGAAAGACAAGAAAGGTCTCGATGGGACCGAGCAGACCGACCATGGTTTGAAAGACGGCAAAGCAGGAGCCGTAGTAGGAGCCACGTCCTCTGTGGGGGCACATCAACACGGTATCCGGCGGTTTTGTCAAAGGAGGATCTTCGTCATCCGCCCAGAAGCGTTATGTACGAGCCCTACGATCCGTTCTCGCGGTTGACAAACCCCGAAGAATGATGCCGCCCATTACATTTTCAGACGAAGACTTTCACGTTCCCGACCCCGATCAAGATGATCCAATGGTCATAACAGCGGAGATTGCCCGATATAGTGTGAGCAAAGTGCTGGTGGACTAGGGAAGTTCGGTGAACATCCTCTACTGGAAAACCTTCCAACAGATGAATATATCTGATGACCGCATTGTCCCGTACAACGAGTAGATTGTGGGTTTCGCGGGCGAGAGGGTGGACACAAGAGGATATGTGGATTTGCGCACATGGCTAGGGACCGGTCGGGATAGTGAGGAGAAGAGGGTTAGATACTTGTTGGTGGAAGCCAACACTTCCTATAACGTATTCTTGGGCCGGCCATGTCTGAATACTTTCGGGGCAATTGTGTCAACCGCCGACCTCACAATGAAATATCCATCTGTCTGCATGGTCCGGGCGGATTAGAAGACAACCAGAGAATGTTATGCAGCGGGTCTGAAACTTTATACCTGCACAGTCAAGAGAAGGGCGAGCGGGTCTGAAGTGGCCATGGCGGACCTCAACCCGTGAACGAACACCAAAGACCGGTTGGAGGAACTAGGGGACACATAATCGGTCCTGGTAGGAAAAGACGTCTCCCAGACTACCACTATGGCCCGTGGACTAAAGCAAGGATCGGAGAAGGAGATCCAGTCCGTTCTGTGGAGAAATCGGGACCTATTCGCCTGGACGACTGTCGATATTCCTAGGATCCACCCCTTGGTCATGTCACACAAATTGGCGTTGTTTAAGGAGGCGCGTCCAGTAGCACGGAAGAAGCGGCTAATGGGAGAAGAGAAGAGGAAAGCTGTTGAGGAGGAGGTGAGAAAGTTCGAGGGGGTTGGATTTGTCAAGGAGGTGACATATACCACTTGGCTTGCCAATGTGGTCATGGTAAAGAAGGCCAATGGAAAATGGCGCATGTGCACCGACTACATCGACCTGAATAAGGCATGTCCTAAGGACTCTCATCCTTTGTCGAGCATTGACGCGTTGGTAGACGGGGCCTCGGGTGATAAGATGTTAAGCTTCTTGGATGCATACTCTGGGTATAACCAGATAATCATGTACGAACCCGACTGGGAGAAGACAACATTCATCACAGACAGGGCAAACCAAATAATTATGCCCTTCGGCTTGAAGAACGCTGGAGCAATGTACCAACGTCTGATGGATAAGATCTTCGCCAGGCAGATCGATCGATGTATGGACGTATACGTTGATGACATGGTCGTTCGTTCCCCGATGGCAGGCAACACCTGAAGGACTTGGAGGAGGTCTTCAAACAAGTCCGGAAATTTGGGATGCGGTTAAACCCAACAAAGTGTACATTCGGGGTGGCTGCTGGGAAGATTCTCGGGTTTATGCTAACCGCCTTAGGAATCGAAGCTAACCCCGACAAATGTGTGGTCGTGTTGGAAATGCCAAGCCTGGTCACCCTTAAGGAGGTCAAGAGATTGGTCGGCCGACTCACAACGCTGTCAAGATTCAATCCTAAGTTGGTCGAACGGGTTCGACCAGTGTTAAGAAAGATGAGGAAAGGATCCAGCAACATGTGGGATGATGAATGCGAGAAAGCATTCGAGGATGTGAAGACAATCTTGATGAATCCCCTGGTGATGAACCGCTCGACGCCAAGAGAAGATTTACAGATCTATCTAGGTGTTTTAGAATCGGCGATCAACGCCGTTTTGCTCCAAGAGCGACCCGAGTCTAGGCTCGTGTACGTCATAAGCCGGACCCTCCAGGAGGCAAAAACACGTTACCTACAGGTGGAGAAGGCGGTCTTAGCCTTGTTGAACGCTTTTAGAGGACTCCGACCGTATTTCCATAGTTACCAGGTCGTCGTCAGGACGAACTTCCCTATTTCCAAAATCTTGAGGAAGCCCGACTTGGCGGGACAAATGGTGGGATGGGCGATTGAGTTGTTTGAGTTCGGTCTATGTTATGAGCCGAGAGGATCGATTAAGGGCCAACACTTGACCGATTTTGCAGTAGAGTTGCCCCTAACGGTCAATGATGAGTGGAACTTGTATGTCGATGACACGTTCGGACGGTCTGTGAGCGGGGCAAGTATACTTCTTGCTGGAACATTTGTTAATCTTCAAGTTCAAAGCCTCCAATAACCAGGCAGAGTATGAGGCCCTAGTGGACGACCTAGAGCTAGCAAGGGATATGGGCCGACCATGGAGGAGGACACTGGGTCCTTCGCTCAGAAGTGCGTCAACTGCCAAGCCCACGCCAACAACACACATGCACCACCGCACACCTTGCACACCATGACGTCGCCCTGACCGTTCGCTCAATGGGGGATGGACATAGTTGGCCCGTTCCCCGTGGGCCGGGCGTAGAAGAAGTTCCTCCTGGTAGCAATCGACTACTTCACCAAATGGGTGGAGGCTGAACCCTTGGCGACCATCACGGCGTCGCAGGTATAGAAATTCTGATGGAAATTGGTGTGTCGATTCGGTCTTCCACGAACAATCGTTACGGACAACGGACGATAGTTCTTTGATAAAAAGTTGGCAGAATTTTACAAGGGTATGGGGATCAAGCACGTTACCAGTTCGGTGGAGCATCCTCAGACGAACGGTCAGGGGGAAGCCGTGAACAAGACCATCGCGGCCGAGTTGAAAAAGCAATTGGGTGGAAGGAAGGGAGCGTGAGTTGAAGAGCTCCTGGAAGTGTTATGGGCTTATCGGTGTACCCCGCACGGTATAACCGGAGAGACGCCTTTTAACTTGACATATGGCATTGATGCCATGTTGTCGATCGAGTTGAGAGAACCCTCTCTACGACGCCAGAAGGAGGACCTTCAGTTAAACGATGAGGAGTTAAGGGTGGAACTTGACTCCTTGGAAGAACGAAGAGACCGAGCGGTTTTAAGGGCAAAAGCGTGTAGGCGAATGGTAGAAAGAAATTATAACTCAAAAGTCTGGCCTAGGAACTTCTAGGAGGGCGATTTAGTATGGAGAAAGACTAGAGAAGCTTGGCGGATGGCAACTCACGGCAAGCTAGCAGCCAAATGGGAAGAACCTTTTCGAATTTCAGAGGCCTTGGGAAACAGAGCTTATAGGCTCTCGTACCCAGACGGACATCCCATTCCAAACACTTGGAATGCCACTCACCTCAAATTTTATTTCAGTTAATAGTTATTTTTTATTGTACATTTTCTTGAGATGATTAATACAATGACAGGGTGTCTCACTTTTGCGAAAAATCTCTACGATAAGGACATAGTCCAATAAAGCGCTTAATCAAAAAAGAAATCTGGGTTGATGAACAACGAGTTCCAAACGGAACCACTGTCAACCTGGCCGGACAGTGAACGTTGAGTTCTTCCCATAGAACCACTGCCGCTCGGATCGTGCGAAAGACCAAGTTGATGAACAACGAGTTCCAAACGGAACCACGGTCAACTTGGCCGGATGGTGAATGGAAAGTTCCTCCTAAAAGAACAATCCACCAGATCCGAAGTACGGATTATCATTGAAAGCTATTAACGAAAATAGAAAGATGATAAAATCAAACAATCAGCCGAAAAATAATGATAACTTAGGAGAATCGGAAAAAAGAAATCATATTGACGCATATGGGGGTATACAAAAAGTCAGTAGTGGGTCGGTAAAGCCAACAACTAAAACACGTTATGATGTTGGCCGTCGGGCCACACGTATGATTACATCAAAAAATAAAACAAAAAACAAAACCCCTAACATAAAACTAAGAACCCTAGTCGGCCAAACGACCGTCACCATTGCCCGCAGCGTCGTTAACCTCTTCGGCCTCATCAGCTTCAAGCTCAACCTCTTTCTCCGTGGCCTCAACGTTCGGAGGATTCTCCAACTCCGGTTGCGTCTCCTCGGCGGCCGGGGACTCAAGTGGGACCAAGACCCCATCGAACACATCTTTCTCTATGTCGAAACCCAAGGCAAACGATTCCTTCACTCCCATGAGGACGGACGCTTGGCGGAGAGCTTTGTTAAAACTCTCCTCGTGCTCGAACACGATACCCGCCTCCAGCTCGGATATCTTCTCTTTGGCTTTCGCCTAATCGTCCACCAGTGCTCGGTTCTTATGGAGAAGTCCGCTTTCCATTTTCTTTTGACGGGCAATTACCACCTTTAGCTGTCCACACTCACCCACTAGCCGATCATAGTTCGCCCGAGCATCACGAAGACGATCGATTGTCTCAATTAGTTTCTCCTTGGCCTCATCGAGCTCGACTTAAAGCTCATCATTTTTCTTATCCGACTCATCCTGAGCCAAAAGCACCTCCTCCATGGCCGCCTGAAGATCATCAGAAATCTTCTTCTCGGCAAGAAGCTTGGCCTGAACATGCTCAACACCTCTCTGATCAGCATATTCCCGAAGATACCAAGCTAGAGAAGCCGCCCGGGTAAACATCTCCAGCATCGCATTGGTCAGCTCCGGCTTCGACGGGGGCTCGATCAACGTCCGATGTGTAGAACTTATGTGAAAGTTTGTTCGTTCACTTATGTTGAACGCAGGGCTGAAAACCCCATCCGGAAGCGACTGGGAGGATAACCTTTTTTTCCCTTTGCGTCCCTTCTTAGAAGCAGACCGGGAGGAGGATCCCTCTTTCTCTTTATGCCCCTTCTTGGAGGTAGGTCTTTCCCCCTCTTTGTGCCCCTTCCTCTTCTTGACGAGGGGTTGGACGGAGGTGGTGGCCGCTTTAGATGATGGGTCTAGGAATACAACCGAAGGGTTCTGGGGGGGTTCGTTTCCCGCAGCAACAGCGACGCCCGAAGGAACCACAACAGTAACAGCTAGGGAAGCCTTGGAGCCAACCGGAGGAACAACTGGTATTCGGTTGGAAGAGGAGGCACGTTTGATGGTGGGTGGACGGAGGGCGGTCGGGGAAACCTGTTCCGAGACGCTCGAGGAGCTAGCAGCGACTCCTTTCCTCGAAGCCATGAAGTTGGATTTGTGGGGAGGAGGAGCAGACATGATATCTGACAAACACACAAAAATTAAGCTAAGTTAACATCGACTTATTAAAAAAGACAAACCGAAAATAAAATACCATACCGAACGCCTTTCGTTCACAATCGTCATGACGAAGGCATTTGACTAAGCCGCGGGCAGAAAGACGGCGGGAGAGAGTGTTGATGGTTCGAACGACTTCCAAGTCAACCGGGTTCAGTACACCAATTGGATATGCCTTTATTTTCTTGGGGTTCCTTGTCCAATAAAAGGGGAACAAGGGATTTCCTTCCGCGTCATGAAACTCATGACGGCCGACCTCGTCAATAATGATTTTGAAGAATTGATTCTTGAAATTCTTGTACGAGTCAGTATACGGACGAAAGAGGGTCCTATCTTTGACAGATGTCAAAGAAACCCGACCACCTTTAGGGAGTGAGCGAATGTCGAAATAATGAAAGAAAATCGGGATCGTCGGGGTTATCCCTATGGCCGAGCACATCGCCATAAACGCCTGGACACCGCCCAAGCATTTGGATGTAGTTGTGCAGGGGCAATGTTCAATTCCCTGAGAACGGCCATTTGAAACACGGTAAAAGGTACCCGAACGCAGAGTTGATTGAAAAAATTAGCGTACAAGAAGAAGAAATCGTCCGACCTTGACCCCTTCCCATGATAAACCCGCTCGTTCCTCCTGCTCACTCCCGCCCGTATTAGTCGGGAATCCTCTACGTCTCTGACAATATAGAGCCAACTGATTCTCCACGTCAGCGCTTTCTTAGTGCCATACTCCGATGCGAACAAACTAGCATCGTGCGGTGCCCAGTCAAACCCCGGGATAACGGTCACATTGCCAAACGGATTTGCTGGCACGTCATCTACAGGGATACCACCCTTGAGAAGATGGATGGGTATCCCGAAGATAATCCTCTTATCCGCACACATGGGGGAGTTAGGCTTTGGCGATCGATCCTCATTATTTACAGGAAAGCTTAACCCCGGCGATCGGTCAGACTCTTCCAGAAAGGAGGACGACACCGAGCTCGGATAAGAACCACGCTCACAATCACCGCCCATCGATCCCCCGCCGCTTCTGCCCGACGACTCCAAAGAAGACTCAACATGGACGACTGCCATTTATTACCCAAGGGAAAAAGAATACACTACAGGAAATGCTCGTTTTTCCGACGGCCTTTTACCCACGGCCTAGGAGCCCTCGGTAATGCATTGGTGAAGTCAATTACGGACGACTTAGAGGCCTTCGGTAATGTCTTCTAAGAATTTTAAGTTGTTCCCTCTCTGCAATTCATTTTCCCACCGGCCTTCCCCTGTGCTTCGTCCAAAACCCTTCCCTCCAACCCTATTCTTCGTCGCCCAAAACCCTTCCCTCCAACCCTTCCCTTATGCTCCTCCAACGATACGAAAGTCGTAAGCTTCCTCTCCTCTGCCCAAATTGTCAGTAATTCCTCCTCTCCTGTGCCCAAATTTGAGAAATTCCTCCAACGATACCAAAGCCCTAGTCCGTTTTTGGTCACCTTAAGGCGTTCTTTTGCGGATCTTAGGTCGTTGGTGGCATGGTCTTTCTTGTATGGTGTTGGGTCGTGGTAGTTGGCGTTTTGCGGTAGTGGTGGTGGGTCATCGAGGTTGGCTTGACGGCAGCGTTGGGGTGATGTGGGCTTGTTAAGTTCGTGGTCGGGGTCTGCAGAGGCTGGCATCTTCGTCCATTTTTCTTTCGAGGTAAGTTTTTTTTCAAAATTGATTTTTTGTTGAGAAGAAATTGTACTTGAATGATGCTTGCTTTCTTTCTTTTTTTCATTTTCATGTTGTTTTGTCTCTGTCATTGTGTGTGGTAGAAATTGTGTTCTTTTTGTGTGGTCTTAGAGTTTCTGGAGGTGCCAACATTTGTTGGATCTTGGTCGTTGAGGATATTTGAATAAATAGATTGTTGGATGCTTAACTGGAAATTGTGATTAAATTCAACTGCTTCCTTTTTTAGACACCACTAATGTGAGAAACTAACTATTATAGGTGTTGGTTAGTACTAACTCTGTATGCTGCAGATTTAAGGTGAGGTTCTGTTGCATTGAGCATGAATTGACTAATGAGACTAACTGAATATGCTATATGCCTTGGCCATGTTTGAACAAGATCAGTCTTTATCTTTGGTTCATTCTTTTATCTACTGCGGGTTTTACTTTAGCTTCCTATAGCTTACGCTTGAGATCAATGGAGTAGGGGCTTGTTTGCATCCAATTTATCTTGTTTCCATCCATAAATCTGTTTCATTTCGTCACCGCAATTCCATTTCTAACATTCATTTCCATGCCTTTGATGTTCCAACCTTTGTTTCCCTTTCTCTGAACTTAAACAGTACAGAAACTGATTTCCCATCTCATCTAATTCCTTCATTTAGGGCCTCCATGCATCTTCTAGATATTCAAAATCTTCTGCTTCTGCTGCTTGCTTGAAAGCAGAAACTCTTGCTTATAAGGATAAATCATACCTCTGCCGAATTTTACTTAGTTCTTGCTTTGCAACATCAAGTTTTGTAACGACAGAGGCATAACTTTTAACTGCAGTTTCTAACTCTTCTTTTCAAGAACCATTGGTTCCATGAAGATCACCATACTTTTCTTCTTTAAGGTGGGGCCCTCTCCAAATTGCTTGTCCGTTTGTAGCTGTGTTTGCTGGATGGATGCTTTCTCTGTTGTACCACTTCAGCTCCTACTGCTGTCCTTTCACCTCACGGCCTACTCTTTTGGCGTCTGACTCAAGCTGCTGTGTGCTTCTTCTTCATGTTGTTGTGGCTTCTTTTGCTGCATCGTGAGTGCTTTTCCCATGTCTTTTCCTCACACCGTGCAGCTCCACTCCCTTCAACGTGGTGTGCCTCGTGAGCTCTTGTTGTAGCTAAATATCTTCACTTGTTAATTGAAATGAGTTGCAAGTGTTGAATGCAAGCCGTGGAGTATGAGCTGGATGCCACTTTAATTAAATTATGTGCAGCTTTTCATTTTGATGGCTTCAAGATTCACGTTCCAGCCAAGAGAATTTGGTGGTTCCCACCTTTATTCCATCTTTCTGAATGCTTTTCCAAAATGCTTCTTCATGGGCCCTAGGCCGTGGAGTGTATGTGTGCAGCTGCTCCAAATGCACTTCCAAAACTCTGCTGGACTGCTCCTCCAAGCTCTTCCAGGAGCTATAAACCGTGAGGTGGTGGCTTTGTCTTTAGCTTGTATAATTTTCTTTTAATGACAAAATAAGAAGAAGGGAGGCCGTGTGCTTTTGCTTCTTTTCTTTTCTCTGGACTTGCTGATAAGAACCGTGACCTCCACCTCCTTAACAATACTAATTTAATAGATTTCAGCCACTTCATTTTGTAGCTTCTCTCACGGCCATAAGCTTCAACAAGTGTGGCCCCCTCCATTATTTCAAACCATGTGGTAGATACTTATCAAATTGAGTTGGCCGAGAGTTTTTCTTCCAGCATGTATCTCTTGCAAATTTGATAAAAGCAAAAACTAGCAATTGTAGCTTTTCAATGAATTGATACGTATCAAAAGCTATGAGGGGACCATTTCAACAAAATTCAGACTTTGCTATTTTGGAGTTCCTCGTGATATGCTTCCAAGTCATCACTAAATAACAAATTAAAGCCTTGGGAATAAAAGTGAGTGGTGGCCCATTGTTGTCTCCTTTATAAAATGACAAAATAAACAAAACCAATGCAAGGTGCACTTCTTTTCCCACATGGCCGTGAGCTACTCCTCTTGTTTCTCTTAGAAACCAAAATGAAAACAAAAGAATTTTGCTTGCATTATTCTTTCCATGACCGTGAGCAAGGTGGTTCCTCATTATAAAATTCACACTTCATTCTTCATTCTTCAACATGAAAAGAATTTTGTTCTGTTAGTTAAGTAAGCAATGGTGTTTTAGTTGATTGAAAAGTTATGGAGGGATGACTTTGTTGGTTGATGCAGTGGCCTTGTAGATAAAGTTCAGCTAAATGATTTCATGACTTTTGGGTTTAGCTTTATATTTATACAATATAAAGAATATATTAAGTGAATTAATATCATTTATAATTACATATTTACTTTTCCTTCATTAGAACAAATGTTTTTACAGTTGACACTGAAATCACTACTATAAGCTTGTGAACTAGTTATTAAGTACGTTTATTTCATTCTAAACACTATCCCTACATCCTTTTTCATGGAAACTTTAGACAAATTGTTTTCCCTTTTTTGCTATAGTATCTTTGAATTAATTACTATTATACTAAAATAAGTTTTAATCACTTCACAAGTTTTATTAGGCAGTAAAAAAAAGCTAATATAAATTAAAGGTTGTTGTTGGATATGTATAAATGTTGAGATTGTGACTATTTTAGTGGACACAATATTTTTTTAATGCTCAATTTCAGTTGTAGTGGTACTTGATATTTTTTGTACCTTTTTGTGGTTTGTGGTGCATATTAAAGACTATTATATGTTGCATATTAAAGACTATTACTGAAGGCTTTTGGCCCTCGGTAATTACCGAAGGGCGGAAGCCCTCGGTAAATGTTAGCGACAAGGGATTTACCGAGGGCTCTTTGGCCGTCGATAAGCCGTCTTTAATTACCTTTTACCGACGGTTTTTGGCTGTTTCCGAGGGCTTTTGGCCTTCGGTAATGCCCTTTTTTTTTTTGTAGTGATACTCTGAAGACGGAAGAAAAAGAAGAAAGAGTGAAAATGACAATGTTCCCACCCTCCTATTTATAGGAAAATTTTTGTAACCGTCAATGCATCTTCACCGTAAAAAAAACTCCCACGATCAATGGTCCGGATGCGAAGATGCCTCAACTCCCACCATCACATGCATGACACGTGTTTTCCCGCCTAAACCCATTTTCGAAAATGGGAGGGTGGCAGGATTTCCACAGCTTGAAACTGGTAGTCACATGGCGCACTCACCAGCACAAATCCTCGGCCAAAGACGAACGATCCGTAAAAGGAACTCGCATACCTACAACCAACATAGTCAGCTTTCAACCCAACGTCCACTGCGTGCACTAGGGCTTAGGGGGCTTGTGTACCATACGGACCGGACGGTCCAAGGAAGACCACGTAAGATCAACCTAACCAGACAGTGCTACCAAGACCGGTCGTAAGCTTATCTGGGTCATTAAGACCATGATCAAGGTAAGTAACAATTAGAGCTATTGGGCTGAAATTGGGCCGTGATTAATTTTTCACTAATCCTAAGCCCATGACGAAAACTATAAATACAGGTCAAAGGTGAGTGGTAGGTAGGTTGCATTTACTGCACATTTATTACTGTTTTATTGAATTGTCGACGGTTCATACACTGACTTTGGCATCGGAGGATCTTTGACAGGTTCCCTCCCGGACGGAAGAGCAAGGCAGCGGAGCTTAGAACGAGACAGAACAACACGAAGGCAAATTGTGAAGGAGTTTGGTAACTCGGCTCCATAACCGAAACAATCTTGATGACAATTTTTTAAGTTAACTAATCGATAATCATAATAAGTAAAGTTAACTTAAGAATTTACGAGGGAATCAAAATTATAAGAGTATATATAGTACTAAAACTAGGAAGATGCAAGAAAAACAAGGGTGTTTTTATACAAAATAAGAAAAAACTTGTTATTTTTCTATTTTCCATAAACCCCTTTTAGTTTGGTACAAACAAGCCTTTTTATTCTAAATTTCCAACACTAAGCAAATAGAATTAACAAGTGTATATAATATATAAACGAGAGGAATCGATTCTAGGCGTTAATTAGGGCATCGATGTTGGGACGAGCTACCATAAATAGGCGAAAGTATGCCTTTTCCGTAGGGTGTATTGAATCCCAGAAGACAAACTTTGATGGATCAGAGCAGACGAATGAAAACCCATTACACATAAAGGTTGTTTCGATGTAACCGCTTCCACAGCAACCATGATCAACTTCATCAAAACCTACCAACAAAACACATAACACACATACAAGAAACTTAATTAATTACTTATATAAGCTTATCTATTTAGGTAATAGTACGGTGAAATGATGACCAAATCAAGGGTTTAGATTTATCTAACCAAAATTTTCATGCGATTGGATCATATTGTTCAAGGGTTCATATATGTCGATGTAGGAGATTTTGGCACCCAGAGGAACATTGGAGAAGTTTAGTTGCATTAAGAACAATTCATGTTGAAGCATCATATTGTAATGTCTCGCAACAGCTGAATACTTGTCTACACAGCCACGCTCGAAAATCACATTATGGGAATTCAATGTGATCACGATCGGTAAGCACCCCATTGGAGGTAGTCCAACCAAAGCTATTTTTCTTGCACCTTCTTTCCATAAATTCTATAATCACACCAACTTGTGTTAATTACTTATTTATTCTAAACATAAATTTCATGATGTTGTTATGTGTTGGTTTCACATTAAAACATATTAAAAGTGAATCCACATTGATAGTATAGGGTAATATAATCATTCATTGGAAAATGAGATTTTCCTAAAACCAAAAACAATCTACTTAGTTTAAGTTAGTGAGCACTTGTTTTAATTAAATGAAAGTAGTAACTATATAACTTTCTCTCTATCAATCTGGGCTGTGAAATTTGTGATGATTTCAATTTTTTTGTTGGATTAGCATGCTTGACGCTTTCTTGCTTTTCTGATCTGCCTTATCAACATTATAACTACTAAATACTAATTACCGACCTTTTATTTTTTATTTTATAAAAAAAAGAATCCCATCTTGTTGAATATTGAGTGCCATAATGAAATTATGGGGTAAGTGTTGAAATTTATTTGAAATATAGAAAAGGAAGTTACCTGAGGATTTACATAAAATAATGAAAAATGGTAAAATAGACAAACACCGATTATAAAAGAATAGGTTTTTTTAGCAACTTTCATTAAATGCTGGATGAAGTTGTTCAAGATTTTTTTTTTATTATTGTTTTCCATAAAGTGGTCTAGTTGGGGCATTCGCTAAATAGTAGATGTAGTCTCCCAACTAATTATCGACTGTAGCAAATTTAATGCAAGCAGCTGCGCATTTTATTTTTCACAACTTTTTATTCAAAATTGAACTTTTTATATATAAATATTGAATGAAACAAAAGTGTGTATGTATCAGATTCAAACCTGTATGAAATCTTTAACATGCTGAAGCAAGAACTGTCCATAGGTTAATGGAGTATAGTTTCTTCGTATCGGCATAGAAAAATAATTAATAACGTAGTCATTTGTACCCGCGCTGATGAAAAAGAAAGCACTGTTCATATGATGTTCGGTTTTTCGCTCACCAAGCATACCCTCTAACCTCTTTTTGTATTCTTTAAAATGTTCCAATTGCTTTGGTATTGAAATCACATTCTGCCAAGACAAAACAACACAATGTTAGTTGAGAGTACAATCCATATATATCGGTTTCCATTGAAAACAAAAAGTGTATTCAATTACAGAAACTGTGAAAACATGTATGTTCTATTAATGTGACATGGTACATGATGTTATTAGCAGAAAATAGTAAACAATTATTATAAGATACATAGTAAAAGCCCATGTATAAAACAACTGCTTTAGAATTTCATAGGAAATGTTTTTTTTATATGCTTTCAGTAATTTTTTCTTTTTTAACTGATGATTTTAATTTTATAATTTTAAAATAACATGTGAATTTAGTTTATTTTTAATTTCATGACTATAAGACATTACCGCTAAATATTTAACTTAAACCGGAAAAATAATTTATTCACATTGATAGACTAAATTTATCATTTTCGGAAAACCTTAAACTAAATTTCTCAGAACGAATAAAAACTAAAAATATAGATGAACTCCTTGTAAAAGAGAAAACAAAGAAAAATTATAAACAAGTATTAATTATGTGTTTAAAATTATCTAATCCAATAATATAGATGAAATAAATAATAAATCTTATTAAAATAAACTTTTATATAACTATAATATTATATTAAAAAACTTACTCCTGTATAAAATCTCTACGACAACATCATAACAAATGAAATAAAAAAAAATGAAGGTAAAGAGAAACAGGAGTTTTACACCCAAAGTTGGAGTTAGTGGATCAAAGCCAGAACCAGCAGAGGCAAAGCTGACACCCGTTACGATTTCTTTGTCGCTGAGATTCGGATCCAAATATGGTGGTAACAAGTCTTTTAGGCCTAAATATGAAGCTGCAACATGCATGAAGCAAAGAGAGATCACTTTTGGTAAATGCACATCTTAATTATGAACAAGTTACATAACAGTTAAATACTCAACATGCAAAGAAAGTGAAAAGAGAAGTTGGTATACCAATAAAATCAGTGCCAAGCTTCCCATTGGTGAACCTTCCTGTGGGAACTTGGTTAACAAAATCTCTACCATATGGTGGAAAATTGCTTCTGAAAGCGGAGTCTATGAAGTTGTTGTTTCCAGGGTCTACTGTGGAGTCTCCAAACACATACATGGCTGAGACCTGCTTCTTAGAAGCTTCAATGGTGGCCACAAAACATGACAAGATCAAAAGCAGGAAAATCTTAGAGAGAAAGGAGTGTGAGAAAGAGGCTTGCATGTTGCTGGGTATGTTGATGAGAAACGAGGGAGGGACCAGAACGAAGAACAGCTAACGTGGTTATGAGCTTCCTCCTGCTCTAACAGCAAAATGGAGTTTTCGAATGTATTGTATTATAATAACTATGAGATACGGCCATATGGACCTGTGTGGATGTCGAGTGAAATACCATGTGGATTTTTTGTGACCAAAACAACCCTTTAATTTAACGGATATTTCATAATTTTTCCATTCCTAAAATAGGTTTTGGTAAGCTATGGTTGAGGAAAGTTCACCCAACATTTCCAAGGGTTTCTCACCTTCTTCAACAACCTTTAATTTCTTGACAAGTGAGTGTTTCCTTTTATTTGAGATAGGATGTATGTTACTGGAGTGATGGTATTAATTGTTTATTGTTACATATATTTTCTTTTTAATTTACAATAAAATAACTTTGAATGAAGCTTAAAGCTAACTATTTCTTATTTTTTATTTTTCTTAATTATTTTTTTATAGATAGGATTTGATGTGCTGAAGGACATAAAGATTGTATTAATAATAAAAGAAAAAGTATAAAGGAGTCATGCGGACTAGGACAAAACCCACCAAGCATAAAGAATCTAAGCAAAGCGAAAAATAAGAACACTCTTTTGTTTATGTTTTTAAAGAAATCATATTAATTCTTCCAAACTACAAAAACTATGATTAACAAGAATGTTACACAGGGTGTTTCCTTCCCTATTCGAAAATCTCTCTTGGTTTGGATTCCTCTTAGTTTGGATTCCTCTTAGTTTGGATTCTTGTCTATTATACATGATTGAGTACCTCTCAACCATACCTAGGGGTGTCATTTTAATCCACCTACTAAAAATTAGGATCCTGATTTTCTAACAACAAAATTTTAACATATTTTTAACAACACAGGTGTCAGTAGTGCATTGGTCCAATTTTTTTTCTTTAATTTCTGAAATTGTGACATTGAAATTGATGAGAGTTTCAGAAAATTTGGGATTCCAAATATACCCCTTGCCCTATTTCATTAGAAATCACCGTTCTTTTTCTTCCTTCTCGTTCATCATCTTCATTCTAGCTTTCCCTTTTGGTTTTCGGTCTCCCTCTTCCTTGTGGTTGTCGCTCTTCCTTGTCGTTCTCCTTCTACGTTTTTGTTACATCTCTT
>NW_025902878.1:0-17460 GCF_018835915.1 Vigna umbellata
GTCTGAGCCTTACTACTGCGCCACATACTTTCCCACCTTTAGATGGTCCCACTCCTTGCACTTGAGGGACTGCTGAAGATCTTGAGGACCAGGCAGGTATAAGCAGTATTTTGAATCAGTAGACAATTTTCATCTTCCCCACCTTTTCCAATCTTTAGGGAAGTGGAGGAAAACATACCTAATTTTGACTATGCTGTCGATGATTATGCTGTTGATAGGTATGTTGGTGATTGTATTGTTGATGAGTCTGTTTTTAATTCTCCCTCTCTGCATGATGAGAATCAATTTTTGATATCAAATTCGTATGTTTATTCTCCATGACTGAACATGAATCTGAATCTGTGGTTGATATTGTTTCTGAATTTGAAATTGATTTCATGTTCTGAGAGTTTATCTGTTGTTCAGCCTGTTACACTGGGATTGGGTGTTATACCCCTGCATGAGTTTCTTTGGAACCACTTGCACTAACCCTATTGCAGGAGGTACAAATGAATTTGATCAACAAACACCCACAGTGGACAACAAAGGTGCTGACACTGACAAAAGCTTCAAGATCAATAGGCACCTGCTGAACCCACTCATCAACAATCACTTCTTCTTAGATCCGCTGTGGAAGACATTTCCCTGCTTGATCAATATGGAGGATGAAGCACTTTTCTCAAAACTTCCTGGCTGGATCCTGTGGTGGAAGACATCTCCCTGAAGTCCAAATGGCAACTGCACCATGACCAGGGAGTTTTCTTCTCTCTTCTCCCCCTTTTCCTACTTTTATTGCACTTGTCCATCTGTTGACTGTTATGATTTCTGATCTTATTCTTATGACACATTGAGGACACTGTGTAGTTTAAGTGTGGTCTATTGGGGGAGATTTTTAATTTTCTTCGTTAGTTTTTGTTTTCTTGGTTAAATTTTTTTTCTTTTCTAGGTAGTTTTTGTTTTGCTTGTATACAGTTTTACATGTTTCTCTTGATTTCTGGACTTTGTTTGGGTTGTAGACTTATCATTTCCTTCACTTGATTGATACTTATTTGTTTGAAATCCTTGCTTTTCTGCTTGGAAGATGATTATGATTTTTGAGAGTTGAATTGATTGTGACAGAATTACCCTGTGTGAGATTTTGAGCCACTTATGTTCTTTCTTGTGTGTGATATGTCTCCTGATTGCTTGCACATATGCCTGGCTTGACTCTTGTTGATAATTCTTGATTGATATGCAATGTTTGGAAGTGATAAAGGCACTTTTGTTTTGAGCCTCTCTAGCCAAATAAGCTTACCTTGTTCTGATTCTTTGAAAACCCTTTTGAGCCTATACTTTCCTCATTTCTTTGTTTTGAAGCTCATACACTAGCTCTAAGTGAAAAACCATGATTACCTTAACCTTAGGAATTTTGGAGCTTGGAAGTGTTTTGGGAAAAGTGTGGTCTCCTTAGGGATTTTTATGAGTTGGCTAGTTGCTTCCTCTTCTTGTTTTGTGTTCAGAAATAGGATTTATATCTCATCTCTTATAGTTGTGTGCTAAAGAGAGAAAAAAGAGACAGGATGAAAAAAAAATAGAGAAAAATGAGAAAAATAAAAAAAAAAAATTTAAAAAAAATATTTTGTGAATAATGGAGTCAAAAGAGGATTGAATTAGAGGTCTGGGTGTGATTTGACTGTGTTTACACTTGTTCCCATTGCTCCTCTATTTCTTTTGGTTTGTAGCTTCTCATCCTATATTTATCCTACCTTGTCCTTGGCCCCATTTCACCCATAAAAGACCTTTTGATTTGAACATGCATATGTTTTTGAGTGTTGATATTAGAGGTTTGCCAAGTCTGTTGTTGTTTGCTTTCTTGAGTGCATTGAGTTGAAATTCTTTACCTTATACACTTGAGAGATATAGTGATAGTGCATCTGTGAGGTTCTGTTGCTTTTGATTCCTCTTGACTGATTGATCATTTTGCCATGTCTTGAATTGATTGGATGATTTCATGAGTATCTGCTTTCTCTGATTCATTCTGTGTTGGAATGTCTACTTCTTTTCTCTGTCCAGATTTCTTGAGGACTGTGTAAATTCTGTTTGTTTCCTTGCGAGTCTTTGTTTTTCTGTGTGCTAAGTTTGTGTCATACCCTAGATGTCCTTGGAAACTGTTCCCTGATCTGCGTCTTGATTTTGCCCAGGAGTGCAAAAGACTAAGTGTGGTCTATTTTGATAGTCATATTTGTTCACTTCACTTAGTTTATTATACTAGAATTAATCGGGGAATTGTGCTTAAATGGTCTGGTATTTTTCCCATTTTTCCTAATTGTGCTTAATTTGATCAGAAATTCTTATTTTAATTAATTTGAATTATTTGAGCTAATTATTTGCATTATTAATTGTAGGAAATTTCGGAAATACAATTTGGAACATTTAGAGGCTAAATAGTAATCTGAGAGGTGGATTTAAATTATGGGAGTGCACATGGAGATGGGCTTGGTTGGAGAAGCTAAGAAGTGGTGCTGAAGAAAAAGAGGCTCACGGCCTGCACCCAACAGAAGCACGAGCGTCCAACACTTCAGCGCACGTCCAGCAGCTTCAGCACACGCCCACGACGAGCGTCCAGCAGATGGGCACGCACGTCCTGATTTGGCTTCTCGCGGATAGCACGAGGTCCAACACTTCGCGCACGTCCAGCACGTCCGCACACATCCAGCACGAACTCCAGCAGAGTGGAAGACAACGCACGTTCCAACACACTGCACAGCGCACGTCCGCACACATCCAGGCCGCACGTCCAATAGTTGCGGTCCAGCACACCCCATTCTTTCACGCTCCCATCTGATTCGCATCCAGCGCCTTCTTCCATTCAGCAACAGCGAAGCCACTGGGAAGCAGCGGTGCATCCAGTAGAGTCCAGGAGGCATCACGCGTGAAGGTGCTCACGGCCTAGCAAGCAAGACTGAGGCATCTTCATGCAGTACTGTGGCGAGGAGAATGAAGGTGCAGTGGTCCGAAGCAACAGGAGAGAGGAAGCCCACACACTCAGAGAAGGAAAATATTTGTTTATTGGCAATGGGAATGTTTTTGTCTTCTTCCTTTTTAAATGAAGCACGTAGAAAGTGGGGTGCAACCTTCCCTTAATTTGGATAAAAAGTGAGAACCCCCTCATTCATTATTGGCACGGTCCAGTACGGAAGAAATACTTAAAAAATATTAAGCATGGGCTGCAACGAAAAGGGGATAAAAGGGGGAGCCTAGCCGCCCCTTGGAGGGAGGCATTATTATTTTCACTGAAAAAAAAGCACTGGAAAGATGGAGGGTTACGGTTAGCGGATTTTTCTTATTTTCACTGGAAGGAATGTAGCAAGGAGAGCTGCCACGTCCGAGCTCCAAGTGTTTACGGCTTGGATGAAGAAGACCGTTTAGTTTTTCTTTGGCTGGGAATGTTTAGATTTTGAGGAAAAAGCTTACTTATTTTTATTGCAGATACACATGCCATTTTCAATATTTTCTTTTCAAGCATTTTGTTTTATTAAGTTTTTTCATTCTAGCATTTTACTGTGCACGTGGCTCTCCGGTTTTTATTTTATTCAGAAGGTGATTTACTTGAAAGTCTGGACAGGATTTCATTTGGTGCAGCACAAGGTGCATTTAATTTGGCTTTAATGGAATGAGTAGTAAGATTAGGATAAAGTCTAGATGAGGGACATGTGGTAGCAGGAGGTTGTAGTAAGTATTTCTTTTATTTGTTTAAGAATGAAGAGGTAGATTAGGTGAAGCAAAGTAGTGCACGGTCATGGGAATTTATTCCTTGTCACGGTCAAGTCTAGAAGTTTTATTAATTCTTTAGTTAATCATTGAATGAAAACGGTGCAAGCTGGTGGAACACTGATTGAAGGGAGTAGGTGTGTGGTGTCAAAGTGATAAAGAAGCACGGTGATTCACGGGAGAATGTAGCTTCCAGTGTTGGTATGCACTTGGTGATTGGAGAAATGGCCCAGCTTGGATGGTGAAGCGTTTTCAATCAAGTGTAACACGCTTCCTTTGCATTTTTCTTTTAAAACATTTTCTTTGAATTGCCTGTTATCTTTTTAGTTCTTAAAAAGGTCTATGTTGATGTTTGAATCGGGTGGTAAATTTTTATTTTACAATTCCAAGCTTTATTCCAAGTGCATTTAATTGTTTAGCTCACATTGTCGTTTAATAGTTTGAATTGTGTCTGGATATTTATAGTTACCACGTTCGGTTTAATGTTTTCATGATTTAATGCTTTCACTTATTTCGGTTTGTTGTTTTAATTTTCATTTTTTTTAATTTCTTCATTTGCATTCACAAACCTTCACAAACTCCCCCACTACGTGTTGATCTGAGACTGAACCCAAATTGGTCCTTGAGAGACGACCTAGGAGGCACTTCCTAGCATGTACTGCATTTGTTATGCACAACTTTGTGGGAAGGTGCGACCCTCTCATCAATCATGCTGATGATAATGGAGAGATTGAGCATTTGAGGATGCTGAAGAGATGAAGAAGAGAGGATACAGATGACAACTTCAGACTGATGAGGAGCTGAGATAACATTTACTGATGAATGTATCAGCACTAGAGCAGGAGTTATGCTTTTGTGTGGTTTTATATTTCTGAACTTATTTGCTTTTGTCTTTAGAATAGGGTTTGATGTACTCAATTGGAAACTTTGTCTATTATGATGGTTTGCTTATGATTGTTGATGTTTGATAAGTAATGCTTGTGATGCTTTTGATATTGATTGATGTTGAGATGTGCACATTATTGTTTATACAGTGGGAATCACAAGCTTTGTGAACAAATGCAGATGTTGTGATTATGGTTTATAATGCCTAAGCAGATGTGTATGTGAATGTGAATGAGCTTATATGTGAGGTTTTGAGGCTCCAGAGTTTTTGTGATGTGAATGCTATGTACTTTGGAAAGCATTGAGATGATTTTGCCCAGGTTTTCTATGATGACATCAATGCTTGTTTGCATCATATGATCAAGGCCATTTTGTTGGTAAACCCTTTTATTAGCCAAATGCATGGTTAAGCCCACAAAAGAGGAGGCATTATGTGTTACGATCCTTTGAACCCTTAGCCTTTGAACTTGATTTGAAAACCCTTGTGAAAAGCTTTACCATGAGTTAAGTAGAAAATTTTGTGGTATTGATAAATGTTCATGTTTGGGGTTGTTGGGAAGTTATGAAAGGGAAATTGAAAGCATTGAGCTAAGAGCTTAGATTTGTGCAAAAGGAAAGAAAAAGATAAAGAAAGAAAAGAAGACAAAGCAAAGCTCAATGCAAAAGAAAGTTAGGAATAAATAAGAACGATTGTGTCTATATGATTATCTTAACTCAAGGGTTTGTGATCTAAAAACCATTTTCTTTTTAGTCCAGCCACATATAAGCCATTGAAAAGTCCTTGTGATGATGCATGTTTGTGAATGTATTTGATTGTGGTTTAAATGAAAGGCAACGTCATTCATGTGACATTGTGACAGTAGAGTGAATGAGTGATTACCTCTATACACTTGTGTGTTTGAGTGAATCACTTTACCTAGGTGAGGAAAGGATTCCATGAGCACATGAACATCCATGCTAGTTTATTATCATCATGAAAAATAGCATTTTTGGATATTAGGTGATTTTTGTGAACACTAAAGCATGTGCATGTCTTGATTGAAAGTCTTTGTCATGAGCTTAATTGAAGTACTTACTTATTTGAAAGAGGATTTTTGAATGGAGTGAACCATTGTATTGATTTGTAGAAGATTGAGTTACATCTTGTCGCTTAAGGGACAAGCAAAAATTCTAAGTTGGAGGTTGTGATAACTGTTGAAACTGTATTTTCATGCTTAAAATTGATACTAAAAGCAACTTTAAAACTTAGAAACTAGCTCAGAATCATGCTTTGTTCATTATTTTTAGAGAATAGGAGAGTTGGACAGATTTATGGCTTGATTTGAGGTGTTTTATGCCAGGTTTTAAGGTAAATTTGATGAAAGAAGTGAAGAAGGATAGAGATGGAATCAGAAAGAACTCAAAAAGTGCAAAAAGAAGAGAGCCCGCAAGTAACGCTCAGCGTCAGTTTTACCGCTGAGCGGCAACGGCAGGAACACCGCTGGACTCCGCGAGGGGGAGAATGGGCTTGTGAGACGGGAATAGATAGGATGGTGTGGAGAGGGTAATCCAGTCAGGTGTGGTCTTTAGGGCTTAGGCCACTTTTCGGATAATATTTCGAATCGTATAAAGCTTTAGGAGCCTCCTAGAGTTTGTATCTTTGGCTGGAGAGAAACAAACACTCACTTTTCCACCCCCTTGGAGGGAAGATCTTGGATGCTTAGGCTACCTACTATCTTTCTAGGGTTTTATATGTCATTATTTCATTATTGTTCATCTAGGTTTCACATGAATATGGTGAATATCTAAATTTTGTATTGGTGTTGGGGAATCAAGTAATCTTTGAAGCTCTCATATATGGAATTTGTGTTTAAACATCTTATTTGAGATACATGCTATGTTTCATCATTACTTAGGGTTTTCCCTCTTTGCTCAAAGCATGCATTATTTAACTCATTGGTAACAATATCCTCCTTTTTTATGATGATAAAATATATCTTGTTTAAAAGCATCTCTAATTTCCTGCATAGATTTCAGACTTACAAACACACAAACATTTTAGTAATAGCCACACTAATTATAAGTTTTATCTCTCTGATGAGTCAATAATTTCTTGACTTCACCTAGTTTATTGTGCTAGAATAATCAGGGAATTGTGCTTAAAATGTCCAGTATTTCGTTTTACGTTTTTGCAAGTGTGCTTTTAATTTGACCAAAATTCTTATTTAATTAATTTTGAATTATCTGAGCTGATATTTCATTGGATTGCAGGGAGAAAACTTGTTGGAGATACATTTTGGGACATCAGGAAATGCAAATAAATTCAAGACTCCCACATAGGACATGTTAGATTAATTAATTGTAATTCAGTAGTTTACCACATTTTTGAATCAACTCTCAATTTTGGGTCAATTTTTGGTAAAGTAGACTAGACCCAAAAGTGGAGGTGAATGACTTGGCACCTTAGGGTTTTTGTGTGGACCCCACCTTATTAAAAGGTGACACATGACCTTTAGGCAGCCGCCACCCCCTGATGGATGATGGAAAATTTTTCTCGCTTTGGTTTTTGAAGAACGTTGTCTTGAATGGAGAAAAAGAAGAGCTTATGTTTTATTCCTTTTGGCTGAATCCTGATTGCATTTTCACTTTTTTTATTGCACTATTGATTCATGTTTTAAATGAATGGAGTGGTTGAATGTTGTTGAGAGCAACACGTCCAACTGAAGCGCTGATTCATGGCACATGGGAGGGCTGATTTCGTCTTCAAGTTAGAATCACACAGCTGCCACGAAGATTCACGTTTCCTTTCTTTAAGATCCACAAGCAATGCATTTTCTTTATTTTAGATAAAGCACGGTGATTGAGTAGAAGTGACGCGTCCAGGGCTTTTACGGGAGAGAGCTGGGATGTGTTAGGGCCGCCACTTGTTTTGAGAGGGAAGCCCAGTGAAGAGAGGGGATCCAATTTCTTTTAGAAAAGCTCATTTTTGTTTATTCAGAATGGAGGCACACTATGCTAGCTTCACGGTCACATCTTGGGAATTTATCCCCTATGTCACGGTTTGAGAATTAAATTAGAAGCTCATTTCTTTTCTACTTTGGAGAAAGGTGTCACGGGATAAGGGGATTTTAGAATGAAGCACACGTTACAGAGGAAGCACATTCTCATTTCTCTTCTTTATAAGCAAGCACGGTGCAGTATTTTCTTTTTGGTTTTGAAGCAAACCCGGTGACGTCCTGGAGAAGTGGAATGGTGCACGGGAATTTGAGCTGGAATGGAGGATCGCCAATCTCATAACACGTTTATGGGGTTAGGGGCACTTGGTTTTCGGAGACGTTTCTTTGGAAAAGGAAATAGGAGTAGGCATTCGTTTTGACATTTTGGAGGAAGTGGTGTGTTGTAACGGCATGAGAGAATGCTAGCAGCAAGGTGTCACGTCTCGGTTCCAGCAGCACGCTCAAGGGTTAAAGTTTCTTTTATTTAATTCAAGCTGCATAGTATTGGATGAAGCGGAGTAGTGTAAGGAAGCACATTCAATCTCTTTTACACAAGCGCATATTAATTCAATTTGAGAGAGCACGGAAGGGCAGTTGTATGTTGGAGGGAGAGGAAACATTCTTTTAATGGAGTGACGGTTGGACAGTGTGTCCATGGGTGTCACATCCAGCTTAGGTGCAAGGAATTTTCTTTAATTGATATGGGAACTCATTCACTTGGAAACAGCTGCCACGTCCTTAATGGAGAGTGCCAAGGGGTTTTAGTTTTCTTTACTTCTTCAAGTATTTAATGTTAAATGTTCTTTAAGCATTCATTTCAATTGCCCGCCATTCTCAGTTTGCATTTAATTGTGTAGCTCAATGTTGCACTTTTAATTTAATTTAAGCACTTTTCATTTTAATTTAAGCACAATGTAGCTCAATGTTGTGATATTTTAGTTATGATGTTAGCTTAAGTGACCAACTATTTTAATCTTGTGTTTACATCCGTGTTTATGTTCGTGTTTTAATTTAGTTCACTTGCATTCAAAATCTTCACAACCCCCCCCCCCCACAAAGTGTTTGACCTATTACCTGAACCACATTTGGTCCTTGAGAGACGACTTAGGAGTCATGTCCTAGCACTATACTGCATTCTTTAATGCACATCAAATTTGATGGGCCGCGACAGTCGCATCACTCCCCCTTTTTTATCATAAACAAAAAGTTCCAAGTGGAAAGACTCCCCCTCAATAAGAGAATAAATGCAATTCAAATATTATAAAATTGTTGACTACCAGATGCAATTAAAATATTATAAGGGGAAAAGAGTAATTAATCTAGAATAGAGATAAATAACAAGATATCAAACAAACTCATATATCTTCCCCTCAAATCGGTACCATTTATCACAAGATTATTGTTGAGATTGTTGATAGGGGGAGCATTGGTTTAGCTGAACCCACAATCTCAGTAATATATGAGTTTTTGATGATGACAATACATAATTAATAACATGTGTTTTATGTGTTACTTGTTCTATGCTTACATGTTATATGAGTATATGAGAACATGATTGTGTTGATTGTTGTCTTATTCATTGCATTTCACTGTGTTACATATGTGATTTTATACATGAATGCATGACACATGTCTTTGGATTAAAAAAACCATAAGCACAAATGTTGAACTTTAAATGTGTGGCAAAACAACAGTTTGAAATCGATTACATTATGGGGTGAATCGATTAAAACTCGTGTATTTGCACAAACGTTTTNGAAGCGGAGTAGTGTAAGGAAGCACATTCAATCTCTTTTACACAAGCGCATATTAATTCAATTTGAGAGAGCACGGAAGGGCAGTTGTATGTTGGAGGGAGAGGAAACATTCTTTTAATGGAGTGACGGTTGGACAGTGTGTCCATGGGTGTCACATCCAGCTTAGGTGCAAGGAATTTTCTTTAATTGATATGGGAACTCATTCACTTGGAAACAGCTGCCACGTCCTTAATGGAGAGTGCCAAGGGGTTTTAGTTTTCTTTACTTCTTCAAGTATTTAATGTTAAATGTTCTTTAAGCATTCATTTCAATTGCCCGCCATTCTCAGTTTGCATTTAATTGTGTAGCTCAATGTTGCACTTTTAATTTAATTTAAGCACTTTTCATTTTAATTTAAGCACAATGTAGCTCAATGTTGTGATATTTTAGTTATGATGTTAGCTTAAGTGACCAACTATTTTAATCTTGTGTTTACATCCGTGTTTATGTTCGTGTTTTAATTTAGTTCACTTGCATTCAAAATCTTCACAACCCCCCCCCCCCACAAAGTGTTTGACCTATTACCTGAACCACATTTGGTCCTTGAGAGACGACTTAGGAGTCATGTCCTAGCACTATACTGCATTCTTTAATGCACATCAAATTTGATGGGCCGCGACAGTCGCATCACTCCCCCTTTTTTATCATAAACAAAAAGTTCCAAGTGGAAAGACTCCCCCTCAATAAGAGAATAAATGCAATTCAAATATTATAAAATTGTTGACTACCAGATGCAATTAAAATATTATAAGGGGAAAAGAGTAATTAATCTAGAATAGAGATAAATAACAAGATATCAAACAAACTCATATATCTTCCCCTCAAATCGGTACCATTTATCACAAGATTATTGTTGAGATTGTTGATAGGGGGAGCATTGGTTTAGCTGAACCCACAATCTCAGTAATATATGAGTTTTTGATGATGACAATACATAATTAATAACATGTGTTTTATGTGTTACTTGTTCTATGCTTACATGTTATATGAGTATATGAGAACATGATTGTGTTGATTGTTGTCTTATTCATTGCATTTCACTGTGTTACATATGTGATTTTATACATGAATGCATGACACATGTCTTTGGATTAAAAAAACCATAAGCACAAATGTTGAACTTTAAATGTGTGGCAAAACAACAGTTTGAAATCGATTACATTATGGGGTGAATCGATTAAAACTCGTGTATTTGCACAAACGTTTTCAAGTGTGTTGTAAGAGTTTTTCAAAGATAAAAGTTTTCAAAACTTTGCATAACACTGTTGCATAATCGATTGCATGCGTTATGTATTCGATTAAGTTTGTTAGTGTTTTGAAATCTGTTAATGCTTGATATAACTGTCACAACGACTATATTTTTAAATGTGTTGACCAAGCATTAAATGTTATTCGATTGCATTAATTGTGAATTCAATTAAGTGCTTTGACTGCTATTATCTGTTATAATTGAATTGGTTTTATTCGACTACATTAGTAGCAAAGTCGATTATGTTGCGTCTGATACGACTTCATCTATATATTGATGCGAATTTGATTTCTGTAAGAGACTTTTGTGATTCTAATATTTTAATATTCTTTTGCAGGAAAGTGATAAGTTTACATAAAGAGAAAAAGCTTCAAAAAAGTAGTTTGACCGTGGTGATAAACTAATTGTGATTTCTTGAAGAGCAAGATTTGTTGAGTTTTCAAAGTCTGATCTATCTACACATTGGGGTGTTTACTGCAAGATCAGGTTCTACAATCTGCTGAAGATTGAGTTGAGTTTCCTGTTGTGGTTATAGGAAGAAGGACGTGTTGTGTTCTTGACTTTGAGGGTGCCTCAAAGGGGTTGGACTGTTTGAGAGGGGATTCTTGCTTCTAGTCTTTTTTTTTATTTTTTATATTTTTATTAGAGGGTTAGAGAGGTGTTTTATATTTTTGACGTGAGGTCTCTATAAAAACCTTGTTGTTAAAACCTTAATCATTATATTGCATTGGCTTCTTGTGGTTGGAATGATATTTGATGTAGGTTTGGCCGAACCAGTATAAAAACTCAGCGTTTGATCTTTCTTATCGCTACTCTGTTACATTCAATTGATTATACTTTACACGCATTCGATTAAATTTCCGCTGCATTGAAAATCTTTTAACTTGCGTTTCAAGAAAAGTATAAAGGCATCTTTTCTGGTGAAAAAGATTTTGATAGTTTTAAATTTTATACTTCACCAACTCAACCCCCTCTTGGTGTGAGAAATTGAGCCATTCTATTTTAACAATTGGTATTATAGCTGGTTTTCATAAAATTTTTGAAAAACTAGTCGATTACGATTTTCATTCAATCGACTGATCTTAGAAATTGGCTTTTGTTAACCCTCGACAAGTGTAACCGAATCGTATCAAGTAATAATAAATAGTAAGACCAAGTATCGTTTCCCTAAGGACTCACGACCTAAATAATTATGTGATTTGTTGATTAAATTAGACTTGTGAACAAAGTTTTGTAGATTTAAATGCAAATATTAAAAAGTAAATATGAATGCATGTATTGATAAATTGAACAAAAGAAGCAAAACGTGATTGAAATATTTGGAATGATAATGTTGTTGGGGGTTGTCAATTAATCCTATCCACTTTCATGTATTCAAGAATTCATCTTCTTCATTAATGTTAATGTCACTTTCTAATTTACCTTAAACCCAATTCTTGGTGAAGAAAGCCTACTCCTAATCACTAGTTTACAATGTCTTGTCTCCCTAGCAATTATTCATGCATTACATTCGCACAGAAGCTTAAAGGCAACCAATCCACATATCCATATGTGTAGGTAATATTACTATTGGGAGAATTTCTTCATGTTTAGATTTATCTATATGTGTCCATACAAATAAAATCAATGATCATGTAATTGAATGAGTTAAACAAAGCTTGCATAGAGTATAGAAGAAAAACCCTAACAATTAATGAAAGAAAGCATATGGATTAAAGAACCAATTCAAAACATGAGAGCTTCAAAGGATTTGATATCTTGAAAAGTAAATTGGTATCGGCTCCAATGATTATAGCACGAGATTGGAATCAAAATTTTGAACTGATGTGTAATGCTAGTGATTATGCAATAGGAGTCGTGCTTGGTCAGAGAAAAGAAAAGGTATTTTGCACAATCTNGGAAGCACATTCAATCTCTTTTACACAAGCGCATATTAATTCAATTTGAGAGAGCACGGAAGGGCAGTTGTATGTTGGAGGGAGAGGAAACATTCTTTTAATGGAGTGACGGTTGGACAGTGTGTCCATGGGTGTCACATCCAGCTTAGGTGCAAGGAATTTTCTTTAATTGATATGGGAACTCATTCACTTGGAAACAGCTGCCACGTCCTTAATGGAGAGTGCCAAGGGGTTTTAGTTTTCTTTACTTCTTCAAGTATTTAATGTTAAATGTTCTTTAAGCATTCATTTCAATTGCCCGCCATTCTCAGTTTGCATTTAATTGTGTAGCTCAATGTTGCACTTTTAATTTAATTTAAGCACTTTTCATTTTAATTTAAGCACAATGTAGCTCAATGTTGTGATATTTTAGTTATGATGTTAGCTTAAGTGACCAACTATTTTAATCTTGTGTTTACATCCGTGTTTATGTTCGTGTTTTAATTTAGTTCACTTGCATTCAAAATCTTCACAACCCCCCCCCCACAAAGTGTTTGACCTATTACCTGAACCACATTTGGTCCTTGAGAGACGACTTAGGAGTCATGTCCTAGCACTATACTGCATTCTTTAATGCACATCAAATTTGATGGGCCGCGACAGTCGCATCACTCCCCCTTTTTTATCATAAACAAAAAGTTCCAAGTGGAAAGACTCCCCCTCAATAAGAGAATAAATGCAATTCAAATATTATAAAATTGTTGACTACCAGATGCAATTAAAATATTATAAGGGGAAAAGAGTAATTAATCTAGAATAGAGATAAATAACAAGATATCAAACAAACTCATATATCTTCCCCTCAAATCGGTACCATTTATCACAAGATTATTGTTGAGATTGTTGATAGGGGGAGCATTGGTTTAGCTGAACCCACAATCTCAGTAATATATGAGTTTTTGATGATGACAATACATAATTAATAACATGTGTTTTATGTGTTACTTGTTCTATGCTTACATGTTATATGAGTATATGAGAACATGATTGTGTTGATTGTTGTCTTATTCATTGCATTTCACTGTGTTACATATGTGATTTTATACATGAATGCATGACACATGTCTTTGGATTAAAAAAACCATAAGCACAAATGTTGAACTTTAAATGTGTGGCAAAACAACAGTTTGAAATCGATTACATTATGGGGTGAATCGATTAAAACTCGTGTATTTGCACAAACGTTTTCAAGTGTGTTGTAAGAGTTTTTCAAAGATAAAAGTTTTCAAAACTTTGCATAACACTGTTGCATAATCGATTGCATGCGTTATGTATTCGATTAAGTTTGTTAGTGTTTCGAAATCTGTTAATGCTTGATATAACTGTCACAACGACTATATTTTTAAATGTGTTGACCAAGCATTAAATGTTATTCGATTGCATTAATTGTGAATTCAATTAAGTGCTTTGACTGCTATTATCTGTTATAATTGAATTGGTTTTATTCGACTACATTAGTAGCAAAGTCGATTATGTTGCGTCTGATACGACTTCATCTATATATTGATGCGAATTTGATTTCTGTAAGAGACTTTTGTGATTCTAATATTTTAATATTCTTTTGCAGGAAAGTGATAAGTTTACATAAAGAGAAAAAGCTTCAAAAAAGTAGTTTGACCGTGGTGATAAACTAATTGTGATTTCTTGAAGAGCAAGATTTGTTGAGTTTTCAAAGTCTGATCTATCTACACATTGGGGTGTTTACTGCAAGATCAGGTTCTACAATCTGCTGAAGATTGAGTTGAGTTTCCTGTTGTGGTTATAGGAAGAAGGACGTGTTGTGTTCTTGACTTTGAGGGTGCCTCAAAGGGGTTGGACTGTAGGAGAGGGGATTCTTGCTACTAGTCTTTTTGTACACTAAATATATTTTTATTAGAGGGTTAGAGAGGTGTTTTATATTTTTGACGTGAGGTCTCTATAAAAACCTTGTTGTAAAAACCTTAATCATTATAAGGCATTGGCTTCTTGTGGTTGGAAGGAGATTGGATGTAGGGTTGGCCGAACCAGTATAAAAACTCAGCGTTTGATCTTTCTTATCGCTACTCTGTTACATTCAATTGATTATACTTTACACGCATTCGATTAAATTTCCGCTGCATTGAAAATCTTTTAACTTGCGTTTCAAGAAAAGTATAAAGGCATCTTTTCTGGTGAAAAAGATTTTGATAGTTTTAAATTTTATACTTCACCAACTCAACCCCCTCTTGGTGTGAGAAATTGAGCCATTCTATTTTAACAATTGGTATTATAGCTGGTTTTCATAAAATTTTTGAAAAACTAGTCGATTACGATTTTCATTCAATCGACTGATCTTAGAAATTGGCTTTTGTTAACCCTCGACAAGTGTAACCGAATCGTATCAAGTAATAATAAATAGTAAGACCAAGTATCGTTTCCCTAAGGACTCACGACCTAAATAATTATGTGATTTGTTGATTAAATTAGACTTGTGAACAAAGTTTTGTAGATTTAAATGCAAATATTAAAAAGTAAATATGAATGCATGTATTGATAAATTGAACAAAAGAAGCAAAACGTGATTGAAATATTTGGAATGATAATGTTGTTGGGGGTTGTCAATTAATCCTATCCACTTTCATGTATTCAAGAATTCATCTTCTTCATTAATGTTAATGTCACTTTCTAATTTACCTTAAACCCAATTCTTGGTGAAGAAAGCCTACTCCTAATCACTAGTTTACAATGTCTTGTCTCCCTAGCAATTATTCATGCATTACATTCGCACAGAAGCTTAAAGGCAACCAATCCACATATCCATATGTGTAGGTAATATTACTATTGGGAGAATTTCTTCATGTTTAGATTTATCTATATGTGTCCATACAAATAAAATCAATGATCATGTAATTGAATGAGTTAAACAAAGCATGCATAGAGTATAGAAGAAAAACCCTAACAATTAATGAAAGAAAGCATATGGATTAAAGAACCAATTCAAAACATGAGAGCTTCAAAGGATTTGATATCTTGAAAAGTAAATTGGTATCGGCTCCAATGATTATAGCACGAGATTGGAATCAAAATTTTGAACTGATGTGTAATGCTAGTGATTATGCAATAGGAGTCGTGCTTGGTCAGAGAAAAGAAAAGGTATTTTGCACAATCTATTATGCTAGCAAAGTTTTAAATGATGCCCAGTTGAATTATGCTACTACTAAGAAGGAGTTCCTAGCCATAGTTTATGCTTTGGAGAAATTTAGACCTTATCTCATTGGGTCTAAGTTGATTGTCTACACAGATCATGCAACTATATTGTTGACAAAGCCAGATTCTAAGCCCCAGCTGATCAGATAGGTACTGTTGTTGCAAGAATTTGATGTGGAGATCCGTGATAAGAATGGGAGTGAGAATTTGATTGCTGATCATTTATCTCGGTTGGTTAATACTGAGGTTGCTAGCAAGGAAGCATAAATCTGAGAATCTTTTTCAGATGAAACACTCATGTACATTCAAAAGAGGTCATGGTTTGCTTATATGGCCAATTTTAAAGCCGCAAGAGTAATTCTAGAAGATCTTAATTGGCAACAAAGAAAGAAATTTTTGCATGATGCCAACAGTTTATCTAGGATAATCCTTATTTGTTCAAAATTGGAGCAGATAATCTTTTGAGGCGGTGTGTTACAAATGAAGAAGCAGAAGGAATTCTCTAGCATTCTCATGACTCACCCTATGGAGGACATTTTAATGGAGAAAGAACAACAGCAAAAGTTCTCCAGTCAGGTTTTTATTGGCTTACTTTATTTAAAGATGCTCATAATCATGCCAGGAATTGTGACAGGTGTCAAAGAATTGGGACAATTTCAAGACGTCATGAGATGCCATTACAGGGCATTTTAGAGGTTGAAGTCTTTGACTGCTGGGGCATTGATTTTGTAGGACCATTTCCACCATCTTTCAACAATGAATATATTCTGGTGGTAGTGGACTATGTGAGCAAATGGGTGGAAGCATTGGCGTGTCCCAAAAATGATTAAATTTCTAAAGAGGCAGATCTTTTCTCGCTTTGGAACTCCTAGAGTACTTATTAGTGATGGAGGATCTCATTTTTGTAATTATCAGCTAGCAAAGGTACTCAAACATTATGGTGTGAGACATAAGGTAGCTGCACCTTATCATCCACAGGCTAATGGGCAAGCTGAGGTGTCTAATAGAGAGATCAAGCGGATCTTAGAGAAAACAGTTGCTGCATGAAGAAAGGATTGGTCACAGAAACTGGATGATGCTCTCTGGGCATACAGGACTGCAATGAAGATATTTATGAGTTTATCACCTTATAAGCTAGTCTATGGGAAACACTAGTGCAGAAAGGGCTATAGACGTCCGTTCTTTAGGCTTTTTGACGTCCGATGTTCGACCAACGTCTTTGCGGGTGACGTCTATGTAGACGTCCGTTGTGTCAAGCCGGACGTCTATATAGATGTCCGCTGTGAACCTCTCAAACGTCTATACACTACTGCAGAAAGGGCTTTATTAGACGGGTTATTTAGGGTTATTTACGGGTTATTTAGGATTACCGGGTTTGGACGTTTGTTTGTGCACTGCAACACGTCTGAAGAGCAGATTCGAAATGAAAATGGAGGGAGATGGAGGAGTAAACGACCTAAAACGTAGGCCAAAAACGCCGCCCAAGAACACGCTACAAACTGCACAAAAATGCACAGAAAACGACTTTTAATCGGTTCAAATGAAAGATATTTCATCACTGAACAATTTAATCGGAATAAAAGTAAGATTAAATGGTCCAAAACAGATAAAAACCAACCTGGAAATGCAAGGCGCAGAGGGAACTCTCACGGGTTCGCATAACTCCTCGCGGGTTCGCGTTTTGGTTAGTAAGTCCTTATTTTAAACGTCTTTTGAACGTCCGT
>NW_025902878.1:30321-59827 GCF_018835915.1 Vigna umbellata
ATGAACTAATTATTAGGAATGCTAGGAATTGTATGAACTCGTAATTAGGGAGAAGCCTTCTTAAAAGGTACTTTAGAGAGTGGCATTAACAATGATGATTTGAATGTTGAATTCCTAAAATATATGAGAGTGGATAAGATGAAATTGACCCCCAACAACATATTCATACATATATTTCATTGAAAGTGTTTATCTTTTGCTTTTGCCATTGATCAAAACTTCATGCATACATATTTAATTTTCGTCTTTTGCATATAAAAATCCAAATATTTCGTCTTTAAGTCTTAGCTAATCAATAAACCACACAACTAAACTAGGCCGTGAGTCCTTTGGGAAGAACGATACTTGGTCTTACCAAGTTTATTACTTGAACGATTCGGTCATACTTTCCGATTGAAAAACAAGTTTGTGACATCATATTTTGGTGTTCATAAATTTGTCCATCACCAATCTATCCAACATCTGGTCCATGAATGGAAGAGGACAATGATCCTTCCTAATAGCTTTATTCAACTTCCTGTAATCAATGCACATTCGCCATCCAGTAACAGTCCGAGTAGGAATAAGCTCATTCTTCTCATTATAGATTACTGTTATCCCACCTTTCTTTGGAACTACCTGTATTGGACTCACCCACTCACTGTCAGAGATTGGATAAATAATGCCAGCTTCCAAAAGCTTCAATACTTCTTTTCTAACCACTTCTTTCATGACAAGATTTAGCCTTCTTTGTGGTTGAGCACTCAGCCTATAGTCATCTTCCATAAAGATCCTATGCATGCAATAAGTTGGACTTATACCTTTAAGATCTGAGATTGACCACCCAATAGCTTCTTTGTTGGCTTTCAATATTTCTACCAACTTTTCTTCTTCTTTAGGAAGCAAAGAATTATTGATGATGACTTGCTTTGTTCCATCTTTTTTTAGAAAAACATACTTCAAATGTGATGGTAACATCTTTAATTCTAACTTCTTTGCTTTGAGTTCTTCTTTGGTATCAATTGTCTCAAACTTAGCATCCTTCATTGGAATCTCCTTCAATGTCTCCAAATTCTTCATACATTCATCAATCAATTTCTCTTCTTCTTCATTTAAGTCTTCACAAGCATCAATAAGAGTTTTCTCTAGTGGAGAAGAATGACATACCATCTTTTCTTGAACCATATAAACTTCATCAAGTATATCAAGTTGAAAACATGCTTTATCATCTTTAGGATGTGTCATGACTTTGAATACATCAAAATTCACTTCTTCATCTTGAACTCTCACTTTAAGCTTACCATTCTCCACATCAATTAAAACTCTGGCAGTCTTCATAAATGGTCTCCCAAGAATGGAAGGCACATCTCCATTCTCCTCCATCTCCATTATAACAAAATCCACTGGAAATACAAATTTGTCAACCTTTACCAGCACATCTTCAACTACCCCATACAGATATTTAAGTGACCTGTCCGCCAATTGCAGTGCCAGTCTAATGGGTTTGAGTTCCAAACCCTCAATTCTTTTGAACATAGAAAGCGACATCAAATTAATGCTAGCTCCCAAATCAATCAACGCCCTTCCAGCTTCCAACTCTCCTATGATGCATGGAATAGTGAAGCTCCCTGGATCTTCAAACTTAGGAGGTAATTGTTGTATGATTGCACTACAATTACCTTGCACTTCAATGTTCTCCTTCTCAATGTATTATCTTTTCTTTGTAAGGAGTTCCTTCAAAAATTTTGCATAGGATGACATCTGTTGCAATGGTTCTGAGAAAGGAATGGTAATCTCTAGTTTTCTAAACATCTCCATGAACCACTCCAGTTGTTTTTCTTTCTCCTTCCTTGAATAAGTCTTTGGATAAGGAAGTGTCTTTTCTAACTCTCTTGTTTTCTCTCGGCTACCTCTTTTCTCTTTTTTTCTTTCTCAACACTATCTTTCCACTCAAGTGTTTCTCTCCCACTCTCATTTTCTCTCTCTTTTCTCTCTATTTTTCTTTCCTCTAACACTTTACCACTTCTTGTAACAATGGTTTTTCATTCTTCCCTCAAATTACTCTTTTCATCTTTTTCATTACCTTCCATCTTGTTGACCATTTGCCCAATGTGCATCTTCATATTGTTAAATGCAGCCTCTACATTCTTATAGTAAGAGACACTCATTTTCATGAATTGTTGGAAAGTATGCTCCAATTTTGTGGTATTCTCATATGGAGCAGGTTGTGGCTGCCACTGTTTCTGCTGCCTTTGAGGCATAAAAATATTACATATCTCTTAAGGTAATAAAGATGGCTTCTTTGTCACTTCTTGCAACTGTTGAGTGATGATCTTATTCTGTGCAAGCAAGACATCTTGAGATTGCAATTGTAGAACTCCTTCTTGTTGAATTGGATCTCCTCTCTCATTATGCATCTCGTTGTCATTAGTAGCCCTGTTGTCAATCAATTCAGCGGCTTCCTCTGGAGTCTTACATTTAATATTACCTCCAGCTGAGACATCTAGCATCAATTTGGTTTGTGAACCAAGACCTCCAAGGAAAAGAATGACTATTGTTGCCTCGTCAAAGCCATGAGTGGGCGTCTTTTTCAACAAGCTCTTGTATCTATCCCAGGCTTGACCTAGCGTCTCCTCCATGCCTTGTCTAAAAGAAGAGATCTCTTGCTTCCCTTTGTTGATTTTAGATTGTGGGAAGTACTTGTTTAAGAACTTTGAAACCACGGCTTCCCATTCAGTAAAGCTTTCCTCTGTAAAAGAATTCAACCATAACTTAGCATTGCCTCCCAATGAGAAAGGAAACAAACTAAGCGTTATTGCTTCATCCGGCACACCATTGATTTTTATAGTGTTGCAAATCTCATTGAATGTGGTGAAATGCTCATATGGACTTTCATGTGATAGCCCATTAAATTGGTTGCTCTTAACCAATTGTATCATCGCTGGTTTCACCTCCATGTTTGCAGCATTGACCCTCGGTCTAGCAATTTTATTAAAGTGATGAGGGCCAACAACAGTGGTGTAAGTCGCCAGATTACGTCTACTATTGTTCTCTCCGGCCATATCCTTAGTGCTTTGGTTGGACCTTTGTGGTGAGGGTTGTAGAAGTGTTTCCAGAGAAGGAAATAGTTCTCTAGAAGATCAAATTCTCCTCGTTCTTCTACTTTCGTCCAATCCTTCAAGAAGAGGTTCTGAAGTTTTCTTGCTTCTACTCCGAATTGTACCTTGCATACACAAGGAAACAAGTCCCTAGAAAAAATTGTTAGCACAAAAAGATAGAAAAAATAAACTAAACAGATAGAAAAAAAAAGATAAGAAAAAATAAAAAAAAAATAAAAAGATAAACAAAAAGATAAAAATTCAAGTCAAAGTTAATCACTAATCACACAAAGATAATAGTCAAACCACGAGTCCCCAGCAACGGCGTCAAAAACTTGTTAACTCTTGGCAAGTGTAACTGAATCGTATCAAGTAGTAATAAATGGTAAGACCAAGTATCGTTTCCCAAAGGACTCACGGCCTAAACAATTATGTGATTTGTTGATTAAATTAGACTTGTGAACAAAGTTTTGTAGATTTAAATGCAAATACTAAAAAGTAAATATGAATGCATGTATTGATCAATTGAACAAAATAAGCAAAACATGATTGAAATATATGGAATGATAATGTTGTTGGGGGTTTTCAATTCATCCTATCCACTCTCATGTATTCAAGAAGTCATCTTCTTCATTAATGATAATGCCACTTTCTAATTTACCTTAAACACAATGTCTTAGTGAAGAAAGCCCACTCCTAATCACTAGTTTACAATGTCTTGTCTCCCTAGCAATTATTCATGCATTACATTCGCACAGAAGCTTAAAGGAAACCAATCCTCCTATCCCTATGTCTAGGCAATATTACTATTGGGAGAATTTCTTCATGTCTAGATTTATCTATATGTGTCCATACAAATAAAATCAATGATCATGCAATTGAATGAGTTAAACAAAGCATGCATAGAGTATAGAAGAAAAACCCTAACAATTAATGAAAGAAAGCATATGGATTAAAGAACTAATTCAATACATGAGAGCTTCAATGGATTACATTGATTCCCCAACAACAATGAAGGTTTATTTCACCATAATCATGGTGAAACTAGATGAAAAATAATGAACGAATGAAAGATAGAACCCTAGAATTTTAAGAGTGGAGCTTGAGCATCCAAAATCCTCCTCCAAGGGGTGAAGAAAGTGTGATTTTACTTCGTTCTGCCAAAAGATACTAACCGTAGGTCGACTAAAACCTTATATAGACTCTTAAAGATTATAGAAAAGTGGCCCAAGGCCCATTAAAATACACTCAACGGTAAGTGCGATTCTTCTATTTGACGCTCAGCTGCAGTTTTGCCCCTCAGCAATGACTACGGGACTTTAGAGTGCCGTTTAGCAGTAATTTTCGCTGAGCGGTACTTACGGCTCTTCTTTTATGCACTTTTTCTTCCTTTTTTGACTCCATCTTATGGCTAATTCACTTCTTCCATTCAATTCATCTTAAAACCTGCCAAAACAAGAAAAACCAAGCATAAAACCCATCCAACTCTCTTATTTCCAAGACATAAGCAAAAACATGATTACAAGCTAATTTCTAAGTCATAAAGGTTGTCTTTAAGGTCAAAATTAAGTCTAAAAATAATAGTTTTTCAACTTTTATCAGCTTTCAATTCTAAAACCTTTGGTGAAGGTTCATCCACAAATAGACCACCACTATTTGCTGGAGACAACTATGGTTTTTGGAAAATAAGGATGCAAATCTTTGTTGAATCCGTGCATAAAGGAGTTTGGGATGCAACTCTAAATGGTCCATCTGAGCCCACTCATGTTTTAAATGGAAAAGTTGTTTTGAAAATTTTTTGAAATTGGACTCAAGATCAGAACCGAAAAGCTCAATATGATGTTAAGGCTAGAAATGTTACTGCTTCTATGCTAACCATGGATGAATTTTTCAGGATATCACAATGCAAGACTGCCAAGGAAATGTGGAATGTTCTTGAGGTCACACATGAAGGAACGAATGAAGTGAAAAGGTCCAGAAAGAACTCTCTTATACAAGAGTATGAGTTGTTCAAAATGAAAGCTGGTGAGACTATCTATGAGGTACAGAAACGATTCACACACATAGTCAATCACCTCATGGCTCTCGGGAAAGTGTTTGATAAAGAAGAAATCAACATAAAGATCCTGAAAAGCCTCAACAGAAGCTGGCAGCTGAAAGTTACTACAATATCTAAATTAAGAGACTTGACCGGCATTAACATGGCTACGTTATTTGGAAAACTAAGAGAACATGAATTGGAGCTTGGAAGGCTAAAGGAGGAAGAAGAAATTGATGAGAAGAAATCAATTACTTTAAAGGCAACAAGCAAGAAAGCTACAAAGAATGTTGAACTTGAAACTGAATCAGATGGAGATATACCAGAAAAGGAAATGATGAATATGATGGTGAGAAAATTTAACAGATTCATGAAGAATAAAAATTTTGCAACTACAAATGTAGGTTTTTTAAGAGGAGGAAAGAAAAGCTCAAGAAGCAACGCTCTTCAATGCTATGAATGTGGAAAAGAAGGACATATAAAACCAAAATGTCCAGACTTGAAGAACAAGGAGAAAGAATTCACGAAGTATCCTCAAGACAAGAACAGTAAGCAAAGGAAAGCTTATATAGCTTGGGAAAACAGTGATGAAGACTCTTCAAGTGATGATGATTACAGTGTTGAAGAGGAGTCAAATTTATGCTTCATGGCAGGCTCTGCACAATCTGATGATGACATTGATCGTGAATTTGAGAATGAACCATTAGAGTTCAAGTACCACATGCTATTGGATGCATTTCAGGAGATACATGCAGAAGCCATGCGACTTCAGTATAAGGTGAATCGATTATCCTTTGAGAGAAGAGACTATGAATACAAAATTGATAATCTAGTACAAGATAATGAAAAGCTTGAAAAAGATCTTGAAGAAGCTTTGAAATCTACAAAGACAGTCAAAACCGAAATACAAGTTTTTGAGAAAGAATGTGGTAACTGTCCTGTACACATTGAGAAAATTGACTACTTAACTAGCACATTAGCCAAATTTACTCAAGGCAAAGAAAATCTTGATGTTGTGTCAAGATCATCTGGAAGAGCTATCTACAGACAAGGTATTGGTTATAAGGCTAAAAGTAATAAGATAAACTCAAAGAAATTTATTCATCTGAGTAAACCTACTACTAATGCATGTTTTTACTACAACACAATTGGTCATAATGTTAGAAACTACTATTTTAGAAATGTTGGAGTTCCAAAGGGAAAATACAAATGGGAGTTAATTAATGAAAAAGCATATGTTATTAAGAATCAATTCAAATACATAAGAGTTCACAAGATTACATCATCCCCCAACAACAAATAGAGTTTAGTTCACCATAGACATGGTGAAACTAGATGAACAATGGAAAAGCATGAGATAGCAAAACCCTAAAAGTAGAGGATGGAAACTCCCACATCCAAATCTGCCTTCAGAGAGTGGAAGAGTGTGTTGTTGCGCTGCTCCAGCCAGAGATACCAAACCTAGGACGTCTGGTCCTTTAAATAGAGCGAAGACACAACAAAAACAAAGCCCAAGCCCGTGTCACTAGCGCTCAAGCGCCCCACTTAGGGTGCTCGAGCAGTGAGCGATGGTCTTCTACGCTCAAGCCTCATCGAGGACGCCCAAGGTTCCCACTTCTAGCGCTCAAGCACCCCAAAAGGGGTACCTGGGCGGTGAGCGGTGGTTTCCTGCGCTCAAGCCTTAGAGAGGACGCCCAACCTTCGTGCTTCTGGCGCCCAAGCGCCCCAAAAGGGGCGCCCGGGCGGTGAGCGGTGGTTTCCTGCACTCAAGCCTTACAGAGGTGTTAAACCCTCGACAAGTGTAACCGAATCGTATCAAGTAATAAATTTGGTAAGACCAAGTATCGTTCTCGCAAAGGACACACGACCTAGACAGTTGTGTGGTTTGTTGATTAGCTAAGACTTGTAAAACCGATTGATTAAGATTTGAATGCAAATACTCAAAAGTAAAGATGTATGCATGTGGTGATCAATGGGCAAGAAGAAACAAAACACATGATTTGAATTATATGTATAAATATGTTGTTAGGGTTTATCAATTTCGTCCTATCCACTCTCATGTATTAAGGAATGTATCATTCTTTTCATTAATGTTAATGCCACTCTCTAAATTACCTTAAACCCGATGTCTCGGTGAAGAAAGCCTAATCATAATCTCTATTTTACAATGTCTTGTCTCCCTAGCAATTAATCATGCATTATAGTGAACAGAAGCTTAAAGGCAACCAACCATCATACTCCTATTTCTAGGTTTATACTACTGTTGGGAGAGATTCCCCAAATCTAGATTTCCCCGTATGTGTCCATATCGACAAAACCAATGATCATGACATCGAATGAGTTAAACAATGCATGTTATGAGCAAAGAGGAAAAACCCTAACTATTAATGAAAGAAAGCATGTATCTTATAAAAGATCTTGAAGAACAAATTCCATTACATGAGAGTTTCTAAGGATTTAGATTGATTCCCCAACAACAAAATAAGCTTAGGTAAGCATAATCATGGTGAAACTATATGAAATACAATGAAAGAGTGAAAAGATAGAACCCTAGAAANAATAGTTAAACCACGAGTCCCCGACAACGGCGCCAAAAACTTGTTAACCCTCGGGAAGTGTAACCAAATCGTATTAAGTAATAATAAATGGTAAGACCAAGTATCGTTTCCCAAAGGACTCACGGCCTAAACAATTATGTGATTTGTTGATTAAATTAGACTTGTGAACAAAGTTTTGTAGATTTAAATGCAAATACTAAAAAGTAAATATGAATGCATGTATTGATCAATTGAACAAAATAAGCAAAACATGATTGAAATATATGGAATGATAATGTTGTTGGGGGTTTTCAATTCATCCTATCCACTCTCATGTATTCAAGAAGTCATCTTCTTCATTAATGATAATGCCACTTTCTAATTTACCTTAAACACAATGTCTTAGTGAAGAAAGCCCACTCCTAATCACTAGTTTACAATGTCTTGTCTCCCTAGCAATTATTCATGCATTACATTCGCACAGAAGCTTAAAGGAAACCAATCCTCCTATCCCTATGTCTAGGCAATATTACTATTGGGAGAATTTCTTCATGTCTAGATTTATCTATATGTGTCCATACAAATAAAATCAATGATCATGCAATTGAATGAGTTAAACAAAGCATGCATAGAGTATAGAAGAAAAACCCTAACAATTAATGAAAGAAAGCATATGGATTAAAGAACTAATTCAATACATGAGAGCTTCAATGGATTACATTGATTCCCCAACAACAATGAAGGTTTATTTCACCATAATCATGGTGAAACTAGATGAAAAATAATGAACGAATGAAAGATAGAACCCTAGAATTTTAAGAGTGGAGCTTGAGCATCCAAAATCCTCCTCCAAGGGGTGAAGAAAGTGTGATTTTACTTCGTTCTGCCAAAAGATACTAACCGTAGGTCGACTAAAACCTTATATAGACTCTTAAAGATTATAGAAAAGTGGCCCAAGGCCCATTAAAATACACTCAACGGTAAGTGCGATTCTTCTATTTGACGCTCAGCTGCAGTTTTGCCCCTCAGCAATGACTACGGGACTTTAGAGTGCCGTTTAGCAGTAATTTTCGCTGAGCGGTACTTACGGCTCTTCTTTTATGCACTTTTTCTTCCTTTTTTGACTCCATCTTATGGCTAATTCACTTCTTCCATTCAATTCATCTTAAAACCTGCCAAAACAAGAAAAACCAAGCATAAAACCCATCCAACTCTCTTATTTCCAAGACATAAGCAAAAACATGATTACAAGCTAATTTCTAAGTCATAAAGGTTGTCTTTAAGGTCAAAATTAAGTCTAAAAATAATAGTTTTTCAACTTTTATCAGCTTTCAATTCTAAAACCTTTGGTGAAGGTTCATCCACAAATAGACCACCACTATTTGCTGGAGACAACTATGGTTTTTGGAAAATAAGGATGCAAATCTTTGTTGAATCCGTGCATAAAGGAGTTTGGGATGCAACTCTAAATGGTCCATCTGAGCCCACTCATGTTTTAAATGGAAAAGTTGTTTTGAAAATTTTTTGAAATTGGACTCAAGATCAGAACCGAAAAGCTCAATATGATGTTAAGGCTAGAAATGTTACTGCTTCTATGCTAACCATGGATGAATTTTTCAGGATATCACAATGCAAGACTGCCAAGGAAATGTGGAATGTTCTTGAGGTCACACATGAAGGAACGAATGAAGTGAAAAGGTCCAGAAAGAACTCTCTTATACAAGAGTATGAGTTGTTCAAAATGAAAGCTGGTGAGACTATCTATGAGGTACAGAAACGATTCACACACATAGTCAATCACCTCATGGCTCTCGGGAAAGTGTTTGATAAAGAAGAAATCAACATAAAGATCCTGAAAAGCCTCAACAGAAGCTGGCAGCTGAAAGTTACTACAATATCTAAATTAAGAGACTTGACCGGCATTAACATGGCTACGTTATTTGGAAAACTAAGAGAACATGAATTGGAGCTTGGAAGGCTAAAGGAGGAAGAAGAAATTGATGAGAAGAAATCAATTACTTTAAAGGCAACAAGCAAGAAAGCTACAAAGAATGTTGAACTTGAAACTGAATCAGATGGAGATATACCAGAAAAGGAAATGATGAATATGATGGTGAGAAAATTTAACAGATTCATGAAGAATAAAAATTTTGCAACTACAAATGTAGGTTTTTTAAGAGGAGGAAAGAAAAGCTCAAGAAGCAACGCTCTTCAATGCTATGAATGTGGAAAAGAAGGACATATAAAACCAAAATGTCCAGACTTGAAGAACAAGGAGAAAGAATTCACGAAGTATCCTCAAGACAAGAACAGTAAGCAAAGGAAAGCTTATATAGCTTGGGAAAACAGTGATGAAGACTCTTCAAGTGATGATGATTACAGTGTTGAAGAGGAGTCAAATTTATGCTTCATGGCAGGCTCTGCACAATCTGATGATGACATTGATCGTGAATTTGAGAATGAACCATTAGAGTTCAAGTACCACATGCTATTGGATGCATTTCAGGAGATACATGCAGAAGCCATGCGACTTCAGTATAAGGTGAATCGATTATCCTTTGAGAGAAGAGACTATGAATACAAAATTGATAATCTAGTACAAGATAATGAAAAGCTTGAAAAAGATCTTGAAGAAGCTTTGAAATCTACAAAGACAGTCAAAACCGAAATACAAGTTTTTGAGAAAGAATGTGGTAACTGTCCTGTACACATTGAGAAAATTGACTACTTAACTAGCACATTAGCCAAATTTACTCAAGGCAAAGAAAATCTTGATGTTGTGTCAAGATCATCTGGAAGAGCTATCTACAGACAAGGTATTGGTTATAAGGCTAAAAGTAATAAGATAAACTCAAAGAAATTTATTCATCTGAGTAAACCTACTACTAATGCATGTTTTTACTACAACACAATTGGTCATAATGTTAGAAACTACTATTTTAGAAATGTTGGAGTTCCAAAGGGAAAATACAAATGGGAGTTAATTAATGAAAAAGCATATGTTATTAAGAATCAATTCAAATACATAAGAGTTCACAAGATTACATCATCCCCCAACAACAAATAGAGTTTAGTTCACCATAGACATGGTGAAACTAGATGAACAATGGAAAAGCATGAGATAGCAAAACCCTAAAAGTAGAGGATGGAAACTCCCACATCCAAATCTGCCTTCAGAGAGTGGAAGAGTGTGTTGTTGCGCTGCTCCAGCCAGAGATACCAAACCTAGGACGTCTGGTCCTTTAAATAGAGCGAAGACACAACAAAAACAAAGCCCAAGCCCGTGTCACTAGCGCTCAAGCGCCCCACTTAGGGTGCTCGAGCAGTGAGCGATGGTCTTCTACGCTCAAGCCTCATCGAGGACGCCCAAGGTTCCCACTTCTAGCGCTCAAGCACCCCAAAAGGGGTACCTGGGCGGTGAGCGGTGGTTTCCTGCGCTCAAGCCTTAGAGAGGACGCCCAACCTTCGTGCTTCTGGCGCCCAAGCGCCCCAAAAGGGGCGCCCGGGCGGTGAGCGGTGGTTTCCTGCACTCAAGCCTTACAGAGGTGTTAAACCCTCGACAAGTGTAACCGAATCGTATCAAGTAATAAATTTGGTAAGACCAAGTATCGTTCTCGCAAAGGACACACGACCTAGACAGTTGTGTGGTTTGTTGATTAGCTAAGACTTGTAAAACCGATTGATTAAGATTTGAATGCAAATACTCAAAAGTAAAGATGTATGCATGTGGTGATCAATGGGCAAGAAGAAACAAAACACATGATTTGAATTATATGTATAAATATGTTGTTAGGGTTTATCAATTTCGTCCTATCCACTCTCATGTATTAAGGAATGTATCATTCTTTTCATTAATGTTAATGCCACTCTCTAAATTACCTTAAACCCGATGTCTCGGTGAAGAAAGCCTAATCATAATCGCTAGTTTACAATGTCTTGTCTCCCTAGCAATTAATCATGCATTATAGTGAACAGAAGCTTAAAGGCAACCAACCATCATACTCCTATTTCTAGGTTTATACTACTGTTGGGAGAGATTCCCCAAATCTAGATTTCCCCGTATGTGTCCATATCGACAAAACCAATGATCATGACATCGAATGAGTTAAACAATGCATGTTATGAGCAAAGAGGAAAAACCCTAACTATTAATGAAAGAAAGCATGTATCTTATAAAAGATCTTGAAGAACAAATTCCATTACATGAGAGTTTCTAAGGATTTAGATTGATTCCCCAACAACAAAATAAGCTTAGGTAAGCATAATCATGGTGAAACTATATGAAATACAATGAAAGAGTGAAAAGATAGAACCCTAGAAAGTGAGAAAGGAGCCTTAGCATCCAAAATCCTCCTCCAAGGGGTGAAAAAGTGCGTTTCTGCTTCGTCCCAGCCAAAGATGACTGACCTAGGTTAACTAAAACCTTATATAATATTCTAAAAAATACAGAAAAGTAGGCCTAAGCCCAGAAAAGTGGCGTTCAGCGGTAAATACCGCTCAGTGGTAGTAGCGCGTGATGCATATTTCCCCTCAGCGGCATTTCTCCCCTCAGTGGTGCTAACGAGTCTTTGAGAGTGTCGTTCAGCTGTAATTGGCATTGAGCGGTACTTGCGGTTTCTCTTCTTTTGCACTTTTTGTGTCCTTTTCTGATTCCATCTCTGTTCCACTTCACTTCTTTCATCAAATTCATCTCAAAACCTGCAAAAATAAGGAAATCAAGCATAAAACATGTCCAACTCTCTTATTTCCAAAAACATAAGCAAAAGCTTGATTTCAAGCTAGTTTCTATGTCTTAAAGGTTTCTTTTGATATAAATTTGAAGTGTAAAAATAAAAGTTTTTCAACTGTTATCACAACCCCAAATTTAGAACTTTGCTTGTCCTCAAGCAAACAAGATGCAACTTAAATTTCCACCCATCCATTCAATGTTTCACCACATTCAAAAATCCTTCTTTCAAAACAAGTAAATACTCAATTTAGATCATCACAAAGATTTCAATCAAGATGTGCACATGCTTTAGTGTTTAGACAATCACATACTATCCAACAAATGCTATTTTCATGAATGATCAATAAAATAAGCATAGATGTTCTTATGTGTTCATGGAGTCTTTCCTCACTAGATAAAGTGTTTCACTCAAAAACACAAGTGTATAAGAGGTATTCACTCATTCACTCTACTATCACAATATCACATGAATCAACTTTACCTTTCATTTAACCACAATAAAATACATTTACAAGTAAGCATCATCACAAGGACTTTTCAATGGCTTATAATGTGGCCTGGCTAACAAGAAAAATTGGTTTTTCCTAGATCACAAAACCCTTGAGTTAAGAGAATCATCTAAACACAACCATTCTTACTTATTCTCAACTTTCCTTTGCATTGAGCTTTTCTTTTTTTTTCTTTTCTTTTTCATTTTCTTTTCACATTCTTAGCTCAATGCTTTTTATTTTCCCTTTCTAAACTTCCCAACAACCCCAAACTTGAACATTTATCAATACCACAGAATATTTTCAACTTAACTCAAGGTAAAGCTTTTCAAAAAGGGTTTCCAAATCATGTTCAAGGCTAAAGGTTCAAAGGATAGAACATGTTGTGTTCTCTTTTGTTGGGCTAAAATCATGCATTTGGCTAACAAAAGGGTTACTAATAAATGGCCTTGATCATATGATGCAAACAAGCAAGTGATTCAATCATAGCAAACCTGGGCAAAGTCATTCATGCTTTCAAAGTAATAACATTCAATCACAACAACTCTGGAGCTCAAAACTTCACATATAAGCTCATTCACATTCCACATATAACATCCTGCTTAGCATCATAATCACAATCACATCATCTTGCATTTGTTCACAAAGCTTGTGAACCACCTGTATAAGCATATAATGTGCACATTCTCAACATCAATCAAGATCAAAATATCATCAAGCATTACTTATCACACAACAGTCACAAGCAAACCATCATAACAGAGAAAGTTTCAAATTGAGTACTTCAATCCTATTCTAAAAACAGAAGCAAATAAGTTCAATATTACAAAACCAAAGATAGAAAGGATCATGCTCTAGTGCTGATAGCATCCATCAGGAAATGCTATCTTAGCTCCTCATCAGCCTGTGCTCTCATCTGTATCTTCCTCCTCTTCATTATCTTTAGCATCCTCAAATGCGTCATCATCATCATCATCTTCCTCCATAGCTGAAGCTTCAGCTGCTCTAGCTCTGCTACCCTGGGCGTTCTCCTCTGGCCATGCCACCACGTTATGGAACTCGTCCATAGTCCACCTGTGTGCTAGGGGTGTATCATACATCCTAATGATCATCTCAGTAGTGGCCACCTGCCCTCTGTGGATGGACTACATTTGGGCATCTATGAGAGACATATACATGTCCCTCATCTAGAATGACTCGGCCTCATGAGTCTCTACAGAGGTCTGACTCTATGCTGATCCTCTCCCTCTGCGAGAACGGCGTGGTGGAATTGGCTGAGCTGTCTCCTCACCTCCACAATACTGCCTATAATAGGCCTCATCAATGGACTTCCTCAGCCTCTCAAATGGTGCAGCAAAAGTATCAACCCCAGCTATCTTGCACAGGTGCGTAATCAAGGAAGGATGCCCTAAAGGTGCCTTATTATTGATCGTGGTGGCACACATCTGTATTTCATTGGCAATCACTTGGCCAATGTTAATCCTCATATTCTTGAGCACACAGTAGAGGAGAAGTGCCCTGCTGGCAGTGATGTCTAATAGCGTGGCCTCTAACATAGCTTAGGTAATCCTCAATTGGATAATTGATGAGAGGGTCGCACCTCCCACAAAAATTGTGCATAAAAGAATGCAGTACAGTGCTAGGAATTGACTCCTAGGTCGTCTCTCAAGGACCAAATTGTGGTTCAGTCTCAGATCAAACACGTAGTGGGGGGGGGGGGGGTTTGAAAGTGTTCTTGTGATTGGAAATAAACTAAATTAAAATTGGGAATTAAACCCAACCGAACATGAATAAAAACATTAAAATGGGAATTACAACAAATAAATACCCAAACACCATTCAAGCTGTAAACATGCAACGGTTACACTAAAACATTAAATACACAATGTTGTCATTTATCCTACGCATTCACAACCAAAGAGAAGAAAATCAACTCAACATGATATAAAATATTTTAAGCAAACAAAGTAAAAGAAAATAAATTTTTCTCCNGCGTTGGTGTAAAATTCCTTTACCACTGCTATATTGGCTGATGCAGGATATGTGGCTAGTCTCCTCCAATTTCTTCCTATTAGTTGCTCTCCAAACTGAGGAGCAAAGTTAGGTATCATTCCAGCTTTCCTCTCCATCAGGAGCCTCCTATCTTGAAAAATCTTAAAGTGTTTTTCATGCTTGCGAGATAGGAATCAGGAGCCAAAAACCAAGTCTGTTAGAATCGCGCTCAAGGTAAATTTCCGCTGAGCGGCGATTCTGCAGTTTTTTGAAAAATGCATTTTTAACACTTCCTAACTCCACCCACATGCAATTTTCATACTTCCAGACCAAAATTTAGCATTTTAATCGGTTCATTTATCAATTAATTCATCAAATCATGCATAGAAATCAAAATCCCTAAAGAATCATGCTTTGAACATCCATATTCATATCTATTCATGCTTTCAAGAACCCTAGAATGAAAAATGCTTGACTTACTTGGGTGGAGATGCTAGATGAGTAGAAAATGCTCTAAAATGCTATTAAAGTGGTGATGAGGGCCAACAACATTGGTGTAATCTGCTAGAGTATGTCTACCATTGTTCTCTCTAGCCATATCCTCAGTGCTTTGGTTGGACCTTTGTGGTGAGGGTTGTAGAACTGTTTCCGGAGAAGGAAATAATTCTCTAGAAGTTCGAATTCTCCTCCTCCTTCTACTTTCGTCCAATCCTTCAAGAAGAGGTTTCGAAGTTTTCTTGCTTCTAGTCTGAATTGTACCCTGCATACACAAGGAAACAAGTCCCTAGAAAAAATTGTTAGCACAAAAAGAAAGAAAAGATAAACTAAATAGATACAAAGATAAAGATTAAGAATAAAAGATAAGAAGATAAAAAAAATAAAAACTAAAAAGATCAAAAGATAAACTAAAAAGATAAAAAGATAAAGATAAAAAACAAAAAGATACAAAGATAAAAACATAAAAAAAAATCAAGTCAAAGTTAATCAATAATCACACAAATAGAATAGTTAAACCACGAGTCCCCGGTAACGGCGCCAAAAACTTGTTAACCCTCGGCAAGTGTAACTGAATCGTATCAAGTAATAATAAATGGTAAGACCAAGTATCGTTTCCCAAAGGACTCACGACCTAAACAGTTATGTGATTTGTTGATTAAATAAGACTTGTAAAACAAATTCTTATAGGTTTAAATGTAAATACTGAAAAGTAAATATGAATGCATGTATTGATCAATTGGATCAAAAGAAGCAACACATGATTGAGATATATGGAATGATAATGTTGTTGGGGTTTTCAATTCATCCTATCCACTCTCATGTATTCAAGAATTCATCTTCTTCATTAATGTCAATTCCACTTTCTTTAGCTTAAACTCAATGTCTTGGAGAAGAAAGCCTACTCCTAATCACTAGTTTACAATGTCTTGTCTCCCTAGCAATTATTCATGCATTACATACGCACAGAAGCTTAAAGGCAACCAATCTTCCTATCCCTATGTCTAGGCAATATCACTATTGGGAGAATTTCTTCATGTCTAGATTTATCTATATGTGTCCATACAAATAAAATCAATGATCATGCAATTGAATGAGTTAAACAAAGCATGCATAGAGTATAAAAGAAAAACCCTAACAATTAACAAAAGAAAGCATATGAATTAAAGAACAATTTCAATACATGAGAGTTTCAAAGGATTACATTGATTCCCCAACAACAATGAAGGTTTAGTTCACCCTAGTGAAACTAGATGAAAAATAATGAAAGAATGAAAGATAGAACCCTAGAATTTGAAGAGTGGAGCGTAAGCATCCAAAATCCTCCTCCAAGTGGTGAAGAAAGTGTGATTTTGCTTCGTTCTGCCAAAAGATACTAACCCTAGGTCGACTAAAACCTTATATAGACTCTTAAAGATTATAGAAAAGTGGCCCAAGGCCCATTAAAATGCCGCTCAACGGTAATTTCCGCTCAGCGGTAATCTTCTAGTTGACGCTCAGCTGTAGTTTCGTGGGACCCTGCATACAGTTGGATTGATCACGGTTCATGAACATGCTATTCGCATGGTAAGCCTTCATTACTTTTGTATCTGTTTCATATAACTTATGTATTTTATATTTTATGTACACATATAACTCCATATTTTGTTATAGCCACAAGAGTTGGGACGAGTGTTCCATGTTGATGAGGTTTTTGTACAGAATCATGTTCGGAAGGAAACTAGTCAATTTGTTGATGAATGGTCATGGAGGACTCATGTAAGAAAACATTGTTACTGTTAATTGCTTTAAAATTTTTCCTTATGTTACTATATCATTTACTAACATTGTGCATAATGTTTCAATAGGAAGAATTTTGAACGAGACTTTCACAAGTTAGATCTGAACATGAGTCATCTCCTAGTGCGGATAACGAGAATAATGATGAGGACGACATTTGTAGGACACAATGTTGGTTCGATGTCATTGGTGGGATAAAAAAGGGGACGAGTGTACAATGCAGGACAACTTGCTGCAAATTACATGGCAAGAAGAGGTACTCTAAAGCACCAACCATCTTCTTCCACCATCACTATTGACGAGGTCGTTGTCCGCCTAACACAGGCACTAGAGCGACATGACCAGGAATACTTTGAATTGTGACACAAGTTTACAAACTTTAAACAATTGGTCATGACATCATTGCCTGAAGCTTCACAGTTTCATTCCACCGTCCCTCCGACCCAACTACGACCCTCTCCATCACCCTTCGTTGCAAAGCAACCCACGTTAGTCCAACCCACACCAGTCTAGCCACCTTTAGAGTAGCAAGATGATGAACAACAAGACAATTTTGATGATGACTATGTAGATTATTAATCTTGTTATTATTGAATATACTTCTTCTAACATTGTGTTTTATCTTTTACACTTGGTGATGTGTTACAAACATATAGTAGTACTTAGTCTAGATGAACCTGTTTTATGTTTTATTACAAATACAAGTTCTTAACTTTGAAAACCAATATTTAATGTGATATTGTTTATTACATCAGTGATTGGATTATTGTGGGATGCATATTATGCAAGTTTGTTTATGCTTTGAAAATGTTATGCAGGTTTGTCTTCGAATATGAAAATGTTATGCAGGTTTGATTGTGTAGCTTGATAACAAATACAAATGGCACTTCATTCTGCCAAGTATTTTTTTGACGGACTTACCGATGGTCTTTTCCTTCAGTAATTACTAACGGCCTTTTCTTTCGGTAATTACCGACAACCTTTTCCTTCAGTAATTACCAAAGGTCAACATCCGTCGGTAATCATTACTGACAAGGGTATTATCGACAAAAAAATGGTTGTCGATAATCTATCAAAAATACAGTATTATCGATAGATTTTGGCTATTTTCGACGGATTATTTCTGTCGATAATACCAGCTTTTTTTTATATTTCTGCTTTAACAACTTTTTTACATCTGTTTCAATAGAAACAACTTTCTTCTCTTCAGTTAATCTTCTTTATATATACTTTTTTTAGAGATTATAGTTGGATGTTGAGTTGATTTTAAGAGAGCGAGTAGCCTTTAGGTGGGAGGTTAGACTTTAGTCTTTTCGTCAGAGATACAATGCTTTATCGGAGTTTTAATTTGAAGAGTAGCTTGTATGGCTTTATCATAGTAGAAATCCTCAAGAAAATTATTCTAGAATGTTATTTGTCTCTCTCATCGTCTTTATCCAACATGTACAAATGTTCTGATTAATCCTTTGTGTATTCTTGTTCTACATGGATAACAAGGACAAAGTATACAAGAAAAATAACATTTTATAATACATGAAATAAATGTTTTAAACATTTAATAGATGTTAATTTGTATTGTTTGTTTAAAACATCTTGTCATACATCTTGTTAACAATTAATGCATCATTCTAGTATATTGTTCAAGGAAGGTTGGATGATGTATAAAACATTTGATGGTAGACGTTGTAAGGCATTAGACTTCTTATGAAAAGTTATCTCATATGTATATCTTAGCGTGCTTTCCATTAGACGATATTCTTTATAAGATACTTTTGTTTACGACACTGCTTTTTGATGTAAGATATTAAGCTTAAGTGATTTTACGATTCTCAAGAATTGATATTTCAATTAGAGGTCTTGAGAACAAATCCTACTGTTTTGCACATATTCCTATAAAACGGTTCCTTCATGAAATATTTTCTTTTCATCTTTCCATGAATAGAAATCCTTAAGCATATTATTTCTAAAATTTTCATGTAGACTTCTCTTTTTGATCATACATTGTTGTAAACAACATGTTAGATGATATAGTTCTTCAGGGAAACATTGTTTTGCATGTTCTTATTTCAAGGAGACTTTGTATTAGCATTTGGACGATTTGCTTAGGTTATCGTATAAAACATTAGGTTTTCAATTGTGTGAGCAAACAGTTAGACGCTTCTGGTTAAGTAGGCACTTCTATTTCAAACAAGATATTTCATTTATTTCTTATTGTTAAACTTCAAAACTTGGGTTGTTAGAGGGTCCAATCTCTCTAAACTATTTTGTCTTAACAATATTCCAAATTCTTCACAAAAATTTTCAAAATATTCATTTTGGAAAATTCACCACCATGATCATTTCTCAAGGATTTTATTTTCAAATCCTTTTCATTTTGAATAACAATGGTAAATTTTCTAAAGGTTTTAAAAAGCATCACTCTTAAATGTAATGAAGAATGTTCAAGTCTTTTGTGCCAAAGTCATGGTTCTTCTTCTTTTTTAAATTAAACATGCCATAAAATCAAAAGATATATTTTCAAAATCAACCGTATAGATATTTTGGATTATTTTTCAAACAAATACTACCTTATTTGATGGAGCACAACAAGTCAAATATTAATTTACCTCAAACGGTTATCTTAAGACATTTATCACATAGTTTATTGATGTTAAGAAGATTATGCTCCCTTTCATTAGTAACATATTTTCAATGATTATTGATGAAAAATTTATTGAACAACTTCAAGAATTTTACCTCTATTATTGTCTCCATAGATGACATAGTCATTTACCTTAAAGGAAATTTTATAAACTTGTCTAAGTTCCCTATCATATATATCTTGAATAGTTACCCTTAAGATACCACATAGATTTCTTGATTTCAATATTTATTTGCAAAAACAGATCAGAGGTTTTAGGTACCCAAGTGAATTGGGACCTTAGTCATTTGATGTGTTCTTTTGGGTATCCACTTATATTTTTTCTTCATGAATTCTATGATTTATGATATAACATGAATTAGATGCATGTCCAGTTTCTAAACATTACAAACAAGTTTACTAGAAAAAATTGAATCCTTTTTTATTATTTTGCAAGAGCCCTACCTAACGTAAATTTTTCAAGAGTTTTTATTATTTTGCAAGAGCCCTACATCACGTAAATCTTTTTTTATGTTTCTTGCAATCTTCACAACCTTTTACTTGAGCAATAGATTCATATTTTCAAAATTAATTTTTGTAAACCTTTTCTCGAGCATCCATATATGATTTTATATTATATTTCATCTTTGAATCCATTATTTAGATATAACAATTTTTTTCACTTCATCGTGGAATTCATTAAACGCCTCAAATAACTTATGATAATTTTCTTCATACTATAATTCAAAATAACTTGTGTTTCGGATGTGTAGGGCTGTGTCGTCTGATATCTCCACGTCCACCTCCACTCGTCCTTCGTATATCCGGTCCTCCTTACTCGTTCCTCAATTTTCTTCTTCAATCTGCTGGTGGGAGACCTGCGAAAGATTCTCCGATGCCAAAGTCAGTTGAGAGCAATGGCGTTTTTCTACCGAACAGTAATAAATGTGCAGTAAATGCTACCTGTCTACCACTCACCCTGGATCTGTATTTATAGTTTTCGCTATGGGCTTGGGATTAGTGAAAAATTAATCACGGCCCAAATTCAGCCCAATAGCTTTTAACCTCAACTTACCTTAAACCTGACTAATTAGCTGTATGGCCGGCCGGTCTCCTTAGTTCGACTCTTGGATCGGCCGGCCCTTACGGGCGTCATGTGTAACACGGCGTGTCCGGCCTCCATAGTGTGGCCGGATGATGAGGTAAATCTTGCAATCCCAGACGTATGGGCGTCCGATTCGATGCCTCTATCCTTCGATGGCAACAAAACCGCGTGTTCGGTTGTGTAGACGTCCGGTCCCGACTTGGCGTCCGGTGCGCCCGGTTTGATGCCTCTATCCTTCGATGGCAACAAAACCGCGTGTTCGGTTGTGTAGACGTCCGGTCCTTACTTGGCATTCGGTGCGTTCGGTTTGATGCCTCTATCCTTCGATGACAGCCAAATCGTGTGCTCGGTTGTGTAGACGTCCGGTCCCTACTTGACGTCCGGTCCCTACTGGTACAACTTGCATTGCTTTCGTTAGAAAATTCATCATTAGTCATCAAACACATATTTGTCTCTTCATCGTCACTTTCATTTAACTCTCTAATACTTAAATCATTTTCCTCTTAGTTAGTATAAGCTTTTTTTTTTAATTCCTAGCTTATTTCTTTTCATTAAGCTTTTGTTTCATTTTCAGCAAAGGAGAATCAGACTTTATACGGTTAACACTAACATAGAAAAATCTTTTTACGTTTGACACTTTTGGCTATTTGCATCCGTTTTAGGTCAGACATAAATTTGGAAGACGTAAATTTTCGTTTGTTAAAATAACATACGTAAATTTATGTCTGTTAAAATAACATATGTAAATTTATGTTTGTTGTTAAAATAACAAACGTAAGTTTAACATTGACATGTATCCCAAGATTCACTTAATCTTTCGTGAAGTGGTGAGCAATGTTTCAACGAAGGTCACACTCTAGATTTCTTCTTTTTCATTAGTTTTTATCCTTCTTAACACAAGAACAATGTGCAGCAAGAATACCAAAAGATGAAGATAATAACATAGGTGAGTGAGTTTTCCATCTTCCTCTTCGATCTAAACCTCTTTTGTGATGTGTGTAAGAAGATCTTTGTGGATTTCCACCGAAGCACATGTGGATATGGTAACAGTGGAGCTCGCAATATATGGTTGACAATTTCTGGGAAAGTGAGGCACAATGAGTGTGCTTCTACATTGCATTTTTAGCTCACAATGGCTCGCATTTGCATTCTCCAGTGACACCAATAGTGTTAACGAGAACTTTAGTGGAAGCGCTATGGTAGCAGCAAGCAATGGTTATAGGACATATTTTCATGTCTTGAACGTAAAACCCCTTGCATAGGTTCAAAAGTGCTCGTGATGACTTCCAATAGGATTCAAAAATTGAGAAAAAGAAAGAGAAACATGAACATAGCGAGGGAGAGATTCACATTAAAGGAAAAAAAAAACCTCACCAATGGATGCAGCACAATATTCGTAGGGTGTTTGCACTATTCGTTGTCACTGTTGTATGAAGATGAAAGTGAAAATGAAAGTGACATCAGAACTACATATGAGGGGTTACATTTGATTAGAAAAGGTCAGACGTAAAATTTGAAAATTACTTATATCCCCTTATAGGTCAAACGTAAAATTTGATAATTATGTTTGTTTCTTAATAGGCCAAAGGTAATATTTAATAATTACGTCAATCTCCTTATAAATCAAATATAAAATTTGATAATTACATCTATCCCTTATTGGTCAAATATAAATTTATATTTACGTTTGACCTAAAGTGATTAAACATAAATATCAAATATTACGTCTAACCATAATGACTCAAGCATAAATTTTAACACATTATTTACAAAATTGTTATCATGTAGTTTTAACGTTTGACATTGTTTGCTCAAACATTTGATGAAGTTAGTGTTCGAACTTAATAACTAAAACTCGTTTTTACTCGTATATTTTATCTTTTATAACCGGAATTTGATCAAAATGGATTTTACTTATTTTACTTTTCAGGTTGGTTGGTTTCGGAGGGTTGCAAATTTTTCTCAATCCTGATTTTATATATATATATATATATATATATATATATATATATATATATATATATATATATATATATATAGCTAATATTGATAGAAAAACATATATAATATTTAATAAAAGTACAGGGAATAAAATAAAAATAATCATGAGAGACACTAAAAGTGTTATATTAAAACTAAAATAAAATAAAATACTTATGTTGGAAAAACAGATAAAAAAAATAAGAAAATTAAATTTAAAAAGAATAGGAAAAAATTATTTTCGCCTCTAAAGTCTGTCTATCATTTATCTTTAAATTCAGTTATAAATAAAATAATAATTAATTCAATTCCTATCCATTAGTTCTTCATTTTCTTAAACGCTAAAATAAGCTTCTGAATTTTTAAAAAAAATTATTTAAATTCCTAAAACTAATACACTTTTCATTAATAATAATAAGTAATAAATTTATATACAAAAATAAATCTCAATTAATTATTTAGGTTTTCTTTTATTTTATTTTATTTTTAATGACTAATATAGTAATAAAGTGAACCTTCTGAAATCAAATTGTTAATTAAGGCTTCTAAGGGAGGGTTGTTTAGATTTTGAATAGTCTTATTTTTTTGCTTACTGTTTTGAAAACACTGAAGAAGAAGAAAAGAGAAAGAAATATCCCAACACGTCCCTCGTGGAATACATACACACACACAGAGCGACTCTCTGTCTTTCTTTCTCACTCTCTCACACTATGTGTGGATAGAAATCCAATAAAGATGACATTTATGGAGCAATCACTGTTTTGACATTTATGTTCGCCTGAAACTTTGTACGGCCCTACTGTCAAACAACAACGTACATGCGTAGTTGGTCCTCAGCTACCATTACCATACAAAACTATCTAAGAACCCTACTGCTCTAACCTACAATACTACAACCATAGATTAGAGAGAGAGAGAGAGAGAGATGTACCTGATCTCCTTCCTCAAGCTTTTGTGCTTTCCTTGGCTGCTTGGGCATGTCTTACTCGACATGAAATGAAACCTAGCGTCCTTCATCTCTTTCCTGCTTCAAAATACTGCAGGACCACGTGTCCTGATTCTCCATAAATAGCATCAAGTCAGCTTCTTCATGTGGATTTTAGTTCTATATTTTCCAGAAACACTGCAACTCATCAAAGCTCAGTCACGATGGAGCCGCTCTTGCTGACTACACATTTCCTATCATGACTTCCAACATTACCGTCTAATAGTTCATATTTATTTACTCCTTTGGTTAATTTTATAAAATGTGATCTCTATCCTATAAAATGATATTACCACCGTAACAATACCTTTTTTTTTAATATTTATTATAGTATTAAGTTATAACAAATTTGAGCCAATTAATCTGCACTTTCAGTGTATCCGTAGGACATTGTGTACACCTGTACGTATATTTCATTTCAGGTTTTTAAAAAGGGTTAAATATGTTTTTCGTTCTTTAAATATCACTGATTTTTTGTTTTAGTCCCTACTCTTTTGATGGCTTTTAGTCCTCATAATATTGAAACATATAATATTAGTCCTTAAAAATGGACGGCGTCAACTTTTTGTTGATCTGACAAACGGTGAGGCCACGTCTTCTTCTTAAGTATATGCCACGTTGCTTCTTCGTCATCTCAGTTGGAAGCAAAGTTGGGTTCTTCTTCTGGCTAGCAGGATGCAGCCTTGTAGGCCTCATTCCTCCATCTCTAGGAAACTTGACAAAGCTCACAAACCTCCTTCTCTGGGTAGTTGCTCAGTGGGTTGGGTGAAAACTCAAAGTTGTAGAGTTTCGACGTTTCGTTTAATTGATTCTCCGGCGAGGTTCCGACAAGGTTGTGCGGTGGAGGAGTGTTGGAGGAGCTGATTTTGATTTACAATTCGTTTTCCGGGAGGATCCCCCAGACAGTCTCGGGGAATGCAAGAGTTTGAAAAGGGTTCGGCTTAGGGTTTAGTTTATTTGCTGTAACAAGATGGGGTATGTTTCCTATGACAGGTAGCTTCCATGGCCCTGGAGGTGTCTTTGGAGTTGGCTTGGTTTTGGTGAGAACCTCGTTGATATGTTGTGAAAATGTATTTTGTTGATCTGTTTTTGGTTGAAACCTCGTTTGCTCCGAGAAAATGAATACCAGTTGGAGCTTTCTGGGGTTGTACCAGGGGGGTTATGGGGTTTACCCCATTTGTATTTGTTGGAGCTTGTTGAGAACTCTCTTTCTGGATCGATTTCTAATTGGATTTCTGGGACATAGAACTTGTCAATTTTGTTAATTTCAGAAAATAATTTTTCTGGGTCCATTCCTGAGGGGATCGGTGAATTGGTTAATCTGAGATGACGAAGAAGAAGAACCCAGCTTTCCCCCAATTGAGATGACGAAGAAGCAACGTGGCAGATACGTAAGAAGAAGACGTGGCCTCGTCGTTTGCCAAATCAACAAAAAGTTGACGCCGTCCATTTTTAAGGACTAATATTACATGTTTCAATACTATGAGAACTAAAAGCCATCAAAGTTTTAAGTAGGGACTAAAACCAAAAATTAGTGATACTTAAGGGATGAAAAACATATTTAACCCTTTTAAAAATAATATACACTTATGCTATTATGTACTTACTTATTCACCCTCCCATGCCTCTTTTGTCAAGGATACATATATAATGAGTTGAGAGTTATACACAAATAACAGCATGGGTGCAAAACACTGGAAATTAAATATTTGAGTCACATAATGACTTCAGTGAATATTGTGATGAGCAGAGATGTATAATTCAAGGGATACGTCTTCAATCGAACATTAAAGTCCTCATAATCCAGGAGGCCGACATGATAATAGCGTACTGATTAAATGTGTTTCAGATTTTTTTAAGGAGACAAGATGAGATAGCACATGCAGGGGGAGATCTAAAAGCTATTAGAAGACAGATTACTTTGTTAAGCTGATAGGAATGTTGAACAAGGACCACAACAGCATCAAGACATGAAGGGACCACGCACCAGCAGGGAAAGAAAAATTGCCAGCAAGTGCATGCACGGCAAGCTGGTTTTATGGACAAATAGAGACAAGAAGCAAGTAGTAGTGGTGACTTCACGTGTCCAATCAAATCATGTGCTGTATAAAATCCAAAAGAAAAACGCTTGCTACTACAAATTGTGAAGAAAATTTTTGGAGGGTGCAGTTCCCAGACCCACTCTACAGTTATGTCAACTTTCATTCACTCATTGCTTAAGTCAGCCTTCTTAATTACTCCAAGCTCAGTTGGAGACATGACTTTTTCCCATCACAGATCTGAAGTTAGTTTTTTATTTGGCACTCGAACCCCCTTCCCCCAGGTAATTTGGTAAATATAACCCGATGGCCCATCCCATGCTATCATAGGAGAAAAACTATTATTACACAACTGGATATCCTGATATCTCAAACACAAGAACTATACATATACATACATATATATACATATACACACACATATACATAATACATATATATATATATATATATATATATATATATATATATATATATATATCATTACTAACAACTAATATTGAAATCAACATGAACATCCTAAATCTTCTTTATTATATACTTTTAACGTGTTATAAAGAAGTTATCAAACACGAAAAATGAAGAATGCTTACTTTCCAAAGACAACTAACTTACTGAGTAGGCAACGGTAAGAAAGTATGTTGAATGCGTATTGTTTGTTCTAGAAGGTAAATCAGTCCAACGAAAAGCAGGTTTTCCCAATTCCTAGCTACGAAATTGAGTTTGTTATCAGGAACTAAATTTACTACCATTGGTCACTCTGTCTTAAGCTACTTGTTACCCGCGGGTTTCCTAAAAGAAAAGTATTCAGGAAATTAGAATATATACTTGACATAAGACCAGAAACAATGTGGAATTTACTATTTGATACTGATTTATATAAAAAATCAAATATTTTTTTTAATGTCAACAACTGACATACAAATATGAGGCTCCTAGACAGTGGGTTGAAAAAAAATCCTACTCTCCCCCTCCTCTGAAAAACAGAAAATAAAAAAAACAGACAAGCGGAAAAATTCAATGGATAGCATTACCATAATTCATAATGCGTTACAAAATATTTTGGTCACTTTGAAAGCCAATAAATGATGAGAAACAACGTACAAGCAGCAATTACTGCTGACAGAATAAGAGTATCCCTTGAACGCCGCCTTCTTATCGAACCTGCAAAAGCACATACTTGATCAGAGGCGAATCGGAAAATCAATGGAAAATTAGAAGATAAAAACTGCAACATACCAAGAAGGCTTCGAATCATGGGGAACTTGTCACCAAGACCTTTCACTTTTCCTTGAACATCAGAAAACAAGGCTCTTTGAGAACCCAACACAGCTCTTGTTGCTTGAGCTTGACTAATCACATCATCCATCTGAAAAACAAAATGCAGGGAAAGTGAATCAACACTTCCTCAAAATCCAGATAATAGAGTCACATCTAAAAGAGCTGAAAATAAAAGAGTTTCTACAATGCCCCTTATTATGACAATATGTTAGCACTAAGAGGAGAAATCTCAAAAAGAAGACAGCCATTCGCATATAAAGTAAAAAGGTTTCCGAGATTTTTTCTGTTAAAGAAAAATTATTATGAGATATTACTCCTGAAAGGGTAGATGCAGTACTGCAAATTTTGAGAATTTATAATTATAAGTCGAACAATATGTTTTAAGATTTAGCTATATCAAACTAAACATCAATGACACACCATGTAGGAACCAAGGACTGCATAGATGCAATAGGTTATGCTACAGTTTGGCCAGCCATTATTGATGGAACCTTAAGAATAATTTGTATACCTAGAAGAATATGATTATTGAAAAGGAAAATATTATATTTGAGAACTACTGGGATATTGATTACTCAATATTATATAAATCTCCAGTTAAATTTAAACACTGGTAAGCCTGTGACTTTGGTTTAAACCTTAGATATGACTTAAAAGACCTCATGATATGCAGCCAAAAAAAATGTACAAAAGAAGACATCGTATGACAAATCTTAGCTACAGCTGACTGTATGACATTAGTTCAAATTGTGCAAACCCTAGAGCAAGTCTGGATTGTCCCGAATAGTGTAACTTTTCAAAGGATCAATGCATATTTAGCTTTCACCAGTGGCCAATAAAGAAATATTCACCAAATTAAAATTTAATTAGAATACAAATTTATAATACTCCATAGAAGAAATACTTACATGAGATATATTTCCATGGATGGCAGCCCTCTCCCGTAGCAACTGCATCCTTGGTGACATACTGCCCGATGTCTGCCAGAAGAAGGTAAATATAGTACAGCTATTATGCGGAAATATCTGTGTTATTTATTTAATTCAAATCATACTCATGATTCACCTTAAAGTCGGTAATATCATCCCTGACAGAACTCAAAAGCTCTGCATGTTCCCTCATTGAGTTTATGTTCCCTTTGATACGCCTAAATTCCTGAGAATTAATAAATAATAAGGTAAATATCTTTTAAGTCAATTTATTAGGGTAATAGAAATTTTTAATGTATCAATGTCTAATTCATTACAGTAACATTCTAATTAATAAAGTCTTTCTAGTTCCTATATAAGCTTTATCAAGTCTTGGCTGAAAATTAGTATAACAGTAGGTAGGGAGTAGGCCACGATATATCATATTAAAGTGGCAAGATAAATAAATCACGGTAGTATGGTAGGTCAGCATGATGCGTGAGACCTTAATTTCTGTAGAATAGACCTTAATTTCTGTTGATATCCGTTAGCGGATGTGGATATCCGTTAGCGGATGTGGATATCCGTTAACCGATGTTGATATCCGTTAACCGATGTTGATATCCGTTAACCGATGTTGATATCCGTTAACCGATGTTGATATCCGTTAACCGATGTTGATATCCGTTAACCGATGTTGATATCCGTTTAAGAACGAGTTAGACGACTTACGGACAATAAGTTAAAAGGAGACCCAGGGACATAAAGTACATTATCAATGGATATGGACGAAAAAATATGAACAGTACCAATACCATGAGATGAGACTCTAGACCCATCAGCCACAGTTACCAAGGGTAAATTAATCGAACATGACAAGGAAGAAAACAAGGACTTGTTACCGGTGATATGATCGGTGGTGCCTGAGTCAAGGACCCAAGATCCGAGAGAGTGAGTCAAACCGACAAAAGGAGTACCTGTGCGTATAACAGAAGCAGATGTAGTGGAACTAGAGTGCTAACGGTCCTCATACCATCTGAGAAATTCCTGAAAGAGTAAAGGGTTATTTATGATATTTGATGAAGTAGGATGGTCTGCAGACGGTGATCGGGGTGGATCAGAATTAGCCATTGCTATAGGTCAAGGAGGACGTCCATGAAGTGCATAACATCTATCAATTTTGTGGCCTAGCTTGCCACAGTGGTCACATTTTGGACGTCCTTTACCTGGTTGGCGAGACCGACTCCGATCATCAAGTTGGGCAGCCATGGAGAGGGAGAAACCCTAAAAAAATCTAAAGTGCTTCGATTGACGCAACGACCACAGATCTAGAAAGAGGGCGAGGAGGCGATCACGGCGGTTCTGATCGGCGGCGGAACTCTCTGGCGGCGCGCCGGCACGTGCGGCGGGAAGCGGAGGCAACGGTGACTGTTGCGGCGGCGCGTGGAGGCGC